>JASCZW010000905.1:0-109832 GCA_034211315.2 Aedes japonicus
TTCAAATATCATTGGTTTCTTTTAAGGAGACTTCATATGAATGCAAATAGAATGATGATGGTTGGTGGAGTGTAGAGTATTACACACTTACTATCAAACACCAGAATTGGCAGGAATTCGATTATAAGATATCTGTGAAATATTCAAGTTGCTTTGAAAATGACTTCTGGTATATTCTACAGTTTCAACGTCAACGTTAGATCAAAGACGTCAATATAGACTAAGTAAAAAATGAAAACTGGTACTAGTGGGATGTTACGATCCAAATTTGGTGAACCTATATTTGACGCTTTTCATTTAACCATGCATTTAATGATGATGATGATGATATTGATATACTACCATCTATTGTAGCAAAGAAACCTTTCCATAGCAGGAGAATAATCTGAAAAACGATTTGATCAGGATTCTATTATTGTGTGATCATCAAGCTCATGTATGAAGGGCCAAAAACGTTTGGGCCTGCCAGTAAGCAGAGACACTTACGCGAAACCTGCAAATATAGGTAAGCGAATCTCCTTTCAAAGCAAGTTGACACCCACAGCACTAGAATCGAGCCCTCGATTGACAGAATATACCCGGTCTAAGGGACCGCTCCCTCGTCTCCACGAAAGATTCACAATAGGGAGACGCAGTCCCATGCTCCCCATCCAAATCGTTTCACTTGGGTGACCTGATGGACCATCCTTTTCCCCGTTGTATCTTAGGTCAGCCAAACGCGCCCATACCCCATTCTGAACCGACGGGCAGGGTTCTTTTAACCATGCATTTAATAAACCTAAAACCCCGCACATACACTCAGTAGCAAAAAAAGCCGAGCAAAATTTTGTTTGCAAAAAACTCCATGTTCAACCTCCTGTAACTTTGTCAATTAGCGATATTTTTGGCTGAAAATTTGACAACATTATGAACAATGTATATACCTTAAGTGATCAAAATTTCATATTGATAAAATTTATAAATTTGAGGTTATCATAACATATGTGAATTTATAAAGCTCGGCTTTTTTTTTGCACCGATATTTCAGCAAGGCCAGTATTGGGTGAAAATGGGAAATACTCACGTTGGTGCGTCAACTTTGATGCCAGCTGTAGTCCAAACCACTAAGTGGAAACAATTCAAATTTTGACCATTTGATTTTCTGTACTGTTTCAAGCTATGGAGGAATTTTTGATACGCTACCTAAATTTTTCCCAGAAATACGGATTTTTGAAATTGCTATGTCCAAAAATTACTTTTTTCATACGATAACTTCAAGTTTATAAATTTTATCAATACGAAATTTTGGTCATATGAGGTCTATACATTAATTATAGTGTTGTCAAATTTTCAGTCAAAAATATTGATAATTGACAAAGTTACAGAGCATTGAACATGGCGTTATTTAGGAGCAAAATTTTGCTCGGCTTTTTTTTTGCTACTAAGTGTATATGTGTACATTTTCCGTACCAGTATTAGTGCCGTTTCAGCTTTATAAATTAGTACGCGCGATATATCGATATCAGGTGATCGCCGTGAACGTGTTTTTAACAATGATCAACTAGGTGATATTTTCAGACGTTTAGAATCTGTTGCTCCATGCATTTTTTTTTTCAATCTTCTGTGACTCTCTTGCAAACTCACCTTATTGTTTAAAATTTATATTCACTATGGTTTTTTTTTTAACACGGGGTAAACGTTCTCGCGCAGGAGCAAATAGCTTGATAACTGGCCTTGGTATTGAGGAGCTCAGATTAAGAGCTCCCGAGCTGGAGAAAATAGCATGTGAATACCTAATTTTGATCTTGATTACTGGCTTTGGCATGAAAGAGCTCAGATTAAGAGGTAAAATACCTAAGCAAAATACCAAAGAATTGCAAGCAAAATATCGCTCGAATATCAAATTTTTTTATTTCGGATACCTGGGAATACCTTAGAGATACTATTTTGGTGTTGTCTTACCTCAATTTGGTATTCGCATAACATTGTGGGAACAATATTATGGTATTATCCTTAGGTGTTTTACCTCTTAATCTGAGCTCATAAATATCAAGCTATTCGGTTCTGCTCGGGGAAAAATACCTGAGGATAATACCATAAAATTGTTCCTACAATGTTATGCGAATACCAAATTGAGGTAAGACAATACCAAAATAGTACCTCTCAGGTATTCCCAGGTATCCAAAATAACAAGTTTTGTTATTCGACAGATTTTTGCTTGTAATTCTTGGGTATTTTGCTTAGGTATTTTACCTCTTAATCTGAGCTCTTTACTACCAAGGCCAGTTATTACGATCAAAATAAGGTATTCATATGTTATTGTCTCCCGCTCGGGAAGCCTTTGTTTATATGATCATCAAGAGATACCAGAAGACCTCTTCGAACACGGACCGTGTGAGAGCGGTTCGACTACGTTCGGCCAAGGCATGACGAACCATCATGGCCATGAAGAAGTGGATCTGACGCAATAAGCGCCGCTCAATACGGGAACTGGTTGCTGATCTCGATATTTTCACGGGAACCATCCACACCTTTCTTAGTAAGGACCTTCCAGGTATGGCTTATAAAAAACATAAGTTCCATGGCGTCTTGGAGGCCAAAGGCTGACTAAAAGTAAATTGGCACGCCCCTCGTGTGCCACTCGCACGCCTCTAGTGTTGGGAATTGAACATATTTGATCGTGGTTTGTTAATACTACTTTTAAAAACAACTGGTGCAAGTTTGATCAAAGTAGTCGATCGCGTTCAGAAATAACGTCAAATGGACCTCAAAAGAGAACAAAGTACTGTGCACAAAAACCTGGAAAATTCGTAGTGGTCCGGTTCCAATCTGGCTAAAGTACTGAAGATGCCAATAACAACAGTTTGTCGAGTGCTCAAGACCTACAAGGAAACCATGAGTGTGGAAAGGAATCAGCGGACCTACGAAAACAACTGGAACCAGGGATCGTCAGCTACACAGCAAGGTTCAGCATTTCAATTTATTGAGATTCAGTGAATAAATTACCGAGATTCGGCTAACAAATTAAAATTTTAGCGATACTCAGCTAATTAATAAACATTAAATAGGGATATCAGCAAATGTAACTGTCAAGTTGATTCACCGATGGACATTCTGCCGAGGCAAAAAAAGTATGTGCCACATCCGATGATAGAAGTTTAAAAATAGGCTCAGTTGTTTGGAATCAGCGTACCGGATACTTAAAACCAAAATTTTCAGCTGATGTTTCACTAGATGTTCATTTGGTTTAACATTGAAGTCATGCTGACAAAAAATAATAGACTTCCGCTACAAATACTACAGAATCAGCTCAATTGGTTGCACGACCGTCGACAAACAAGGGTACATTGGATTTACCAAAGTTGGTGAGACCGTTCAAATTTATTTTTCTTAGACCGTTTTAATGCGGTTTTTAGCGTTTTGGGCTGGTTTGTCATGCGAACGAGACAACATGAACCTTACATATCGGTTCAATCAACACATGAGCTAGAACGTACGCCTGTACTCTTTCGATTTTCACTATTTTTCGGTTGTTGTTAAGAAAATCATGATTCGTCCAAAACGCAATCAGTGGATTTTATTAAAATTCACTCGAAATTAACATGAGCATGAATATGAATGAAATTCTATGAGTTATTATTCACAGAAACAGTACCAGAGTTGCACTCAAAACATGAAGAATCTTCTAGGTTGTTAATACTCTCTCAAAACCAGCACGCTAAATCAACATAAATGAGCTTCTAACATGAAACCTTAAATATATGGTAATTGTTTTGTGAAATTGGTTTGAGTTCAAAACGAGAATGCAGAATTATAATTGATTCGCAAGGATTGAAATCAATAAAAGTACGCCTGAATTTATTGTAGGCATTCTTTGATAGCGCGTGAGTTATCTTCAAACTTTACGGAAAATAGATTTAGAAACAATTCATATTATGTATTGAAGATTTCCGCCTAACGATTTTTAATCAATGGCATTTAAGAAAGATTATCTGAATGACAGAAACTAGTAAGGAGCAGTATAGACTCTACATCTTTTATATCTCGTTCATACCATTGCCTTGTATATAACTTCTGATGCTTAGAAACTCTAGAAATAAGAACTCACTAAGGGCGCCCCAGGCGTAGTGGTAACTTTCATACCTTCCACAGTTAAGTCACGAGTTTGAATCTCATCGCCGGAATGTTTTCAAATACACCTAAAAAGATACTCAATTACTTGCTTGGGAGTTTTCTAATTTGCTAGAAGACAGAAGAGACTGGAAGAAAATTGGCTAACTCAAAACACTTGGAGAGACTCACTAACAATGTTTTTCAAGTTTCTCAGGGCAAATCATTTGACCAGCGTTTGACTGTAAATTGATATGTTAGGAGTGGAATAAATCGGAAAGTATGCTCCCGACAAATTGATAAGAAGGTGGTTGCCATTATTGAGAAAAATCCCAATCTTTCTGTGCGAAATGTGGCTCGCAAGTTGAGAAATCAAAATCATACGTACACGAAGGCAATTACTGAAGGCGTAAAAACTAAAAAAAATATGCCCAACCGTGATGACAAGCGAACTTTCCCTGCAAAAAGTCGTGCTAAGGAGCTTTACACTTTTCTTTTGCATATATTTTCTTGTATCACAATGGACGACGAAACTTTAACCAGCTTTCTGGTCTGGGTTTCTATACCGCAGTGCAAAGAAACGCCATTGCCGAGCATTTCCGGACAAAGGTGTTTAAATTCCTAAAGAAGTATTTTAGAAAATCTAAAAGTTTCGTCCTATCAATTCGGATGTTCACGAGAAAGAATGTCTGCAATTGAGGTTGCTACCGTTTATCAGAAGCCACGACTCTCAAGCTCTGTGTTGGCATGATATGGCCTATTGTAACTATGCAAAATCCGTCCTGGAATGGATAAGGTACAAAAGGTCAAATACGTGCCAAAAACAATAAATCCACCAAACGGTCCAGAACTTCGCCCAATAAGGAAGTAGTGGGCTCTAGTTAAACGGACACTCTTCAAAACTAAGAAGAAAGCAAGTGATACCGATGATTTCAAGAGAAGATTGAGAATAGTCACGGCGGGTGTATCTGAGGATGCCGTTCGAGACTTGATGGCGAGTGAACCACAGAAAGCCAACCTTAACGCACTTTCACTGGACCGTTCCACTCACATTGAGGTAGAATATTCTGTTTTCTACATAACTAGTACTGATATACCTTTTTAAACAGTGCCGGTGATTCGTCCAAAAGAGTTGGGAAACTTTATTAAAGTCCTAAAACCACAGAAAGAACCTGGTCAAGATCAAGTACGGAATATCCTGCTGAAGCATCTTCCTAAGAAAGCGATAGTTATGTTCACGAAATCGGTCAACGCGTGTTTGAGGAACTGTTATTTTAAAGTCAGCTGGAAGCATCCCGTCGTCACTGTCATTCCAAAATCGAAAAGACATCACGCTTCCTACCAACTATCGCCCTATTAGCCCTATTCTTCAAACTATGAGCAAAATTCTGGAACGCATCACACTCTGCAGGATTGAAAACCACCTTATGGACCATGATATCATTCATCCCCAGCTTCAAACGGGGCCACTCCACTAATCAACAGCTGGTTCGTCTGTCGAAAGACATTCAAGATTCGTTTAATTGAGGTTATTCGGCAGGCATGCTTCTTTTGGACGTTGAGAAAGCATATGATTCAATACGGCAGGAGGCAATCTTGCACAAAACGAAACTGCCTGGGTTTCCTCTAAGCATCCTCAAAGTGCTGTATTCGTTTTTGAAATACCATACTTTTCAAGTAGCTGTGAATAGTAAGCTAGCAGACTGAGATGCTTAAATCGTGGACCAGCAAACTTCTCCAAAAGTTTTGGACGGGCTGTTCATACTTAGAAAATAATCTGATCTCAAACCTGGTACCACAATTTTTGTGATATTTTTCTCCATAACTGTCCCCTACTTTTGAGCTATAGCAGCATGTTTTCGATACCATTTTTCGGCATAAATAACGCCATTAAATTAAGCAACTGTATCAATTGATAAAAACACCTAAATCATAGCTGCAAGGATTACCAAATCTCTATTATCTATCAAGAAATTGTAACAAAATTGGCAAAGCAAAGCAATTAAATTGAATTGAATTTAATTGTATAAACACAAGCCTTATTACATATATTTACCCTCAAATTGTTTTCTTACTCTTTTAACTTAGTGCTTTCCTAATTACTTCTACTACAGTTCATAGAGTCGCGTTTTCTATGCCCTGCCACACCATGATGATTAAAGCTTTCTGAACCGCACTGGGAATCAACATGAAAACGCCACCTGAGGACCCATTCCAGCAATCCATTGCAGAATTGTTCCATTATTCTCGCAATATCTTCTTCAAACTTATGAGAAGACAAGTTTTGGCAAATCTCATATGTTCCATGTTCTAAGGGATAAATCTCATTCCTATCGAACCTGGTTTTGCTTCTTCGACATTTCCCAAGAATTCACACTATCTTTCTCAGCTGCTCTACAGTCCTTCGGAGGACCACGAGCATCCAGCAGTGAATGGGATAAAGCAATATAGCAACTCCTATAACGAAGTTTAATTCTAAAAGTTTTTCACTTCCAGCCAGTATGAGATACCCCAAAAAAAAACACTGCTGCCATTTCAGCTACTTTCGCAACGACTAAGTCCTAGCAAGGAAAACGTAACTTTCCTTTCACTTCCTTTTGGATGCATCTCACACGAATACGGACACTATTCTCCGCACAAAACCGAAATTGCACAAGAAAAAATTGCAACTATGTGCTGAAAATGGGTAAGACGTGCCACAACTTGATGCACGAAAACCCAGTTGGCTGAGAGAAAGTGTGTTCAAACATTTTCCGAAAGAGGGCCTTTACTTTTATTTATCAAAGCCGTAATGGCTTCGTTCTTCGAATTGACTTCCTGCGCTGGAAGAAGTGGCACTGAATACGAACAGCACACAGTCACGAAAATATCCGTTTGAACGCCTCGCTACACAATCTTTTTATAGGGAAATAAAATTAATTAGTGTTCAATAATAAACATCTTCCGGAGAATTTAAATGGATCTGGGTTCTATGGATGCTGGCGCTGGGTGGCGTGGAGAAGCCGCGGCAACGGCAACGATGTCTTGTTTGTTCACCGAGATTTTATTGCTCGCATCGAATTAGTTCGCTGTTCCCTTTTTTTAAGAAGGCCGTTAAAATTAGATTGATGATCCGGGCAGTGTTTTCTACCAGCGAGACTTTCAACACTACCAAGTGAATGAATCGCTGCTCCGATGACACATGGCAAGAAGGCGCTTGCCCATAAACTAATTGATTATTTCGGTCTCGGAAATTGATACTAATTTGGATCGTCGTCGTTGTTGTCGTCGTGTGCGAGTGCTCAAGATGTTACAAGAAATTTATCTTCGCTTTGGCCGTTATTTTCGATTCTGTTACAGTAAAACCCCTCAAGGTTTTCGTTGAACTCGTGCCAAGTGGAGCTCTCCCGTCCATATATCTATGTTTCAAGTACAATTAAAGCAGACGCAAACACGCAGTCTGAGGTTTGCTGCACTTAGCTATAACCCTTTGCGCCTGGTCCTGGTCCTAAACGGAGATACTACCTACATCGAATCCCATTCTTGTTGACCTATTTCCCTGCGATTCCGTCTAGCTGCTACAGATCGAGCATAGACCGTTCGCTAGCCCGCCATACTTCATGGTGTGTCACAAATAAATTTTCTCCCCTTTTCTCAACGGCTACGGCTGCTGTTGACGGGTTTGCTAGAACTAGAGCATCCAGCGAAACGTCTGAAATTTTGTTAATAGCATCACTTCAAATTACCGTTATAGCCAAGGAAGACAAGATCGTGCCAGACACTGCGGCAGCAAACTTCGCCGCTACTGCACTCAACGTTCCTCGGGTGGCACGCGGTGATGAATTGGTGCATCTGTCTCTCTGGGGTGAATGTGTGCACATTGCACATCGCTTAATAATTAATATTTCGTGCTTGAGCTGCAACCGAGCCAACCGAGCGTGGTTGAAGTTTACTCAGATCCTAAATTATGTTCAAGATGGCAAAATCGAACACATGCACGGGCAGAACTTGCGACGGCAGGAAGCAGACGGTAGAGGAAGCGAAAGTTCACTTGTATTTTTTGGAAGACCTTCGTCGTTCGTGATATTTATGGGCCGTGGTTTGCCAAACTAATTTTTCGCTCTCGCCTTCGGTGAGCTGCTGCTCTATTTCGAGTAGGGCCGTGTCTTCTAGGTGAGCACATGCATACTTGGATTAAACGATGAGATTTTTTGCAATCGGAAGCATTTGCGGAACCAGAAATTTAGCTGATTTAGGAAAATTTAATCTTACACTACGTTTGTAAAACTTTCATAAAAAGGAAATATGAACCTGAAATAGTTTTAACACATCACATGTTTATTGAAATTTTCAATTGGCACTACAAATTTTTCTTATAAAATTTAAAGAGGATTCATTAGAACAAAATAGCTCTACTGACTTTAAATATGTGTCATTTCATCATGGAAGCAAATTTTCCAAAAAGGATCAGTCAGTAACTAGATAAAAACTAGATTGCTATAACTAGATATGATTGGGTGAAATTAAATTTTCTTTATATTTGCATGATTCGTTCATGATTCAATTTAAATAGGTTGGTCATTTAAAAATAAACAATTAAAAGCCAGCCAAAAGTTGGTAAAAATCTGTAAATCCCCGTTCATAATATCAAGTGATGAGTCATTAGGACCAATGCCATTTGACCAAATGCCACTAGGCAAAGTTTGTCACTAGGCCTAATTAATAGTAGGCTGAATAAATTAGTAGAGTGTATACTTATGGATAAGTTTATTAATAAGAACTGTGCTCTGCTCAAACACCAAAAAAGGGAAAAACTTCACAGTAAAAACTAAACGATTTGTGTTCGCTGATTTGAATTTCAGAAAATTAAAAGAACTGAGCATGATTGAAAGAAATAAAAAAAAATCGTATAATTTAATAGTTAAAGAGATTCCAAAAAGATACTTAGTTCAATCTTCAGCCAAACATGTTGGCAAATTTAAATAGTTAAAATATTAAAGAACTTAACACGATTGAGAGAAGGAAAAATTACAAATAAAAAGACGATGGCGTCATTTAAGAATGATAGAAAGGAAAATTCATATAATGAGAATTTTTATATAACAAAGATTTGCTCATTAAAAAAGGTAGCTACAATCCTCCAAATAATGTCTCAATGTTTTAAGTCCCAATGCACTCAAAAAACAAAAGCAAAATGTTTCTTGTCGTGTTAACAGAGAACAACATTTAAAATAAGAAGGTAGACAACTTAGTACTGAAAAAAAGCTCATATAGAAGATTATTGATATAATGCCCAAAAAATTTCAAGAAATCCTGCATTCAACCTTCCAGAGGATATAGCTGCAGTTGTTATTAAAGAGAACTTTTCAAGATTAAAAAAAGAATGGTTCGTTGCTCTTAAATCCTAAAACTTTTAAGAAATATTAGGATCCATGTTTGAAAATATATGCGAGCAGAATGCCAGATCTTAAATAAGCAACTACTGCTGTTGATTTAAATAAGCAAACATCTCATAAAAAAGCTGTGCGTACAAGGGTATGTGTTTGGAAAATTGTATATATACGCCAGGTGGCAAAGCTTTCCTTACAGTCGAGTAGTAGTACACGACACTGACGAAGTCAGGACATTGTAGACAAAATATGCGTATCTGTCAAGATAAGCAATAGAGGTAGTTGGAATTACTAATCTTTCTTCTCAATTTCGAGTTGCATGTATTCCACTAAACAGCTCACACTCTCCAGGATTCAAATTTATTAGAAAATATGTGTCGCAGTTGCGGTCGTACAAGAACGTGAGATCGCAAAAGTAAGTCAGCTTTCTGAAAAATTTGCAAATCTACTTCAACGCAACCCTTCATTTACAGCAATATTTAAGCCACATAGCTGAAGGAACGGACATGTTTATATATCTGAGTAGTGGTGCAATAACGATCGATTGTCCCGTAGAAATAATTTCAAAAAATTAAACCTACAATTGGAATAACTCCGGCATAATTAATGGATCATATTTATTATTTCAAACGCACAAATTTGATTTGCTATGAACCACATTAAGAAGTTTGTAGTTCATTTTTCAAATCTTTTAAGGGCCAAGGGCAATTTATTTATGGAATGTTTATTGATGACTTTATTCATTTTACTTCGTTACGTTCGAAGGATCAATTGTATAGGTTTAAGGATTGATATTGAATCTTTTATGGATATTTGCAATATTTTTATGGGTCGATCATTCTAAAGATTTATAACGGTACATTTTTGACATACTATTGCTAAAATTTGAATAACTGGCTGTATATAATGGATATTTTTAATTCTTTAAAAGATTTTCATCAGAGTATGAATACGTTTTTTATGGAATTTGAAGTTTTTGTGGATAATTGCTTCAGTTTAAAGGTGCAAATTAAGAGCTGCCTTGACGAATTGAACAATTTTTAGTAAGGGAAAACTGGAACGATTGAAAGATTTCAAAGCTCTCATGAAAGATAGTGTGATTTTGAAAAGTTTTGATACGGTAAATTCACATATGTTTCGAATTCGAAACAACTGCTCATGATTGATTGAAGATAAAATCCGAAACACAATTCATTGCTTGTTTATTATAAAGAGATATTAAATAAGAAAATAAGCAAAAGAAATTTCGTAAAGAAATTCCTTGATATCATGCCTGAATAGTTTCAAAAAGTTTCAAATTCAATCTTCCATAAGACATGACTTAATCACCAATACAAGCGGATCAGTCTTCAAAGAGTAATCGGGCATAGCGCATTATCTATTGTTCTGGGTATTTATTGTTCGTAGGCGAGAGTCCGTGTTCAATGTATTATTGCCAACTGCTGTTACTTTCAAGCGTAGCGTGGTATGTATTGTTTCGGTAACGTATTGTTCTTTGGCGTGTGTAATCAAATGAACACATGAAAAATTTAAACTGCTTGGTTGTGTGATTAAGCGTCAATGTGTATTGGTTGATAATATTTGGTGCGTGTTAGTATTCGTAGTTTAGGTGTTTTTTTTTGTAATATGCAGGAGCTCACGTTTCTTATGTCGTTTTCGGTTTTAAACCTGGGTCAGGTCTGACTCTGACTCGCAATTACCGAACGAAAACAGATCCAGAGTCGAGTCAGTATGATGGTGTTAGTGCAAAACATAAACATAAACAAACATAAACCTTTTATTTTGACAGTTCATGTTTGTGTATTGGTGAATCCAGGTTGGACCTCGCAAAAAGTTAGGAGCGAACCTCATCGATGTTGGGTCGGCTCCGACCCATTGATCCCAATGATCTCATTGATTTCCCCCCTTGCCTATCCTGCATGGGGTAGTATGACAAAGGGTTATGTGCTTGATCGGATACAACCGTTCAAATGCCCTCCGCTCGTTTTCAATCTTGTATCTTTCAATTTCAAAGCCTGCCGTTGCCCTATACGGAACTATCAATACACTTTCTCTTCATGTCTACTCGTTCTAGCAATAAAATTACTGTCCGCTTCTAGCTCTTCACATGGAGATGAGAATCTCAATGAATCTGCTTCTGCTAACTTCATCAAAGATCGTTACTTCCGCGCTGGGGAAAATGCAAAAAATAACAATCAAAAGTGCAAAATATAGCATTGACGTAGTATGGCACTTTTTTGCAACTTTGCATGGTAATCAACCTTGTGATGCAACTTGCGGTACTTTGAAAAGTATGGCTACCAGAGCAAGCCTTGCAAGACTGCATGATCCAATCACGACTGCAAAACACTTTGTTTGAGTAGGCTACTGAGCGGGAAGACGACATCATCGTTTTGTTATGGGTTAGAAGAACTACATAGCGCATATCATCAAGCAAAATTAGTTCCAGTAATCCAAAAGTATCATTGCTTAGTACCCATTTCCCATTATAAAGTAGCTGTTGAACTGTATTTCAACGATAAAGTAAGCAGCTTTCATAATGGGTATACAAAAGTTAACAGGTAATAAATTTAATATTATAACGTAGAAAATTTGTACAACAATACTATAAATATGAAAAAACAAAGGAAAAAGCCAATCTCAAAGTAAAAAATCCACAAAGGGGGTAGAAATGTAATAAATTATCTGAGAGTAGCAAAAAAGTTTTTTACCTCAGAAATACTAGATTTTGGTCAATAATTTGTTTCGTATGGTTGTTCTTTTCCCACATATAACTAAAAGTTACATCAAAACAATTATTTAGGTTTACCAAAAGCTGAGATTACTTTGTGAATCGACCAAACCGTTGTGAGATTAATTACTATAATGATGAAATAATCTCCTATAACTTTCAAGCTACAGGTCCAATCGTGTGAAAGTCAAAGGAAAAGTTGTTGGAGTATACATTAATGTAGAAACAAATAAAGTTTTGGTGATGGACAATCTCGAATAACGAATAAAAACGACGTGTTTCCTAAATTTCAACCACTCATGAAACTAAATTCAAAATATCTCGAAAACAGTTACCTCTAGGGAGATCAATATTATGTATACATCGATTATAAATTCAATGAAAAATTATAATATGGCATTGAAAAAGTACTTTTGATAAAAATTTATTAATTTAATGAAAATCTTCCATAAGTTACTATTATTAAAACTGTTTTAATAATTTTTGGTCCAACTCTCAACGGATTTTGACCAAATTTTACCATGAAAATAAAAAAAATGAAAGAGTTTATTGTGGATTTCAATTTTAAGTTATAATTAAGATTTTTGTACAAAAAAAATAACAAAAAAAAAATCCTGTGTACACAAATTTTTTTCATGACAATATGATTCTCTACCATTCTATCTCAGACATCTTTCTCTATAACGAACGATGTACGAGACACTGTTTTCCTAAAACTGTTTTTTTTTTTGAACACATAAGTCCTTCTCAAAAGATACTCTTGAATCCAAAGAATATATTCCTATATTAAAATACGTATTCTGTAATACTGCGGCTCGTGACAAATTTCGACATTTAAGGCAAGTTCCGCCTAAAATTGCGTGAAATCTATTCAAATTTAAATTGATACGCATTTCGGATCTTGAATTAAGCAGATCGCATAGAGTTCTATTCGATTGAGTGCTTTAAACAATATAATCTTAATCAAAGAATATGAAAATAAAATGGAAATTTTTCGATACAATTCGTTTTTTAGACATGCTATTAGACGTAGGGTTTAAGTTCAATGGGTCAAAAAGAACATTTTTCAATTTCTGAATTGAAATTTCATAGGACAATTAACAATTAGCAGAATAGTTTGACCTACATTATTATTGGGGATTATTGAGAGTCTATGCAATCGTGAATTTAAATGATATTTTCCCTTAGAAAGACGCAGGACTACTAACTCGATACTAACTCGATAAGCCTTCGCTGGTTTGCGAAATGGGGAATGTCATGGATTAACCCTCTCAGAAGGTTTGGTTAGGGTTCAAAACAAATATGCTACCATTCCTGATCTGTAAACGTTAAATGTGTCCCCAATAAGCCTAAGGAGATTGATGTAGACAGATTTACTTATAAGGCTTGTTCGCGACAAAATCTGGACAAATTAAATTTGGAATAAAACAAATTTGGTGTTAGTTCAATCTGAGATGCATTTTTTATTCATTGAACTGTGCATTATTTGTCACCTTAAAACTAATAACAGTTACTTAATTAGGCTGCATGAAGAAACTACGAACTCTTGAGTTTACTCCAGCCATCAGGGTATGCGCAAACTTCTCTGCAGCGGATTTTGTCCAAGATTTTCAAAATTTTTCCATAGTTGTAGCTTGTTGTTTATATTAAGAGAGTTCTCTCATTGCGAGTGCTCAATACAACAACATGGTACAACATGGACTCCATTCGCTTTATACCATTCCAAAACATATTTGGCGTAGTGACAAGATGCCAAATCAGGTATGGTAACAATCGCTTTTTAAGGCGATTTTCACGGTATATACCCTTGTTTACCGTTCCGGTAGTGATGAAGCTTTGGCTTGCTCGACCACAGGTGCATATTGCCTACCAAACCAAATATGTTTTGGAAAACTTTTCCTTTTTCTTCATCCTGAAATGCTCATCTACGTCATTTTGTTGCATAGCAGTATAATAAGACATTCCAAAATTCTGCTTTAAGTCTTCCAGCACTAAAGTTTCATCTGTCATTATCACGCAGGAAAACTTCGGCAAATATTTGCTATACAACTAATGAACCCGGGTTTAAGCCGTCACATTCTGTTTATCATTTCGGTTCGGTAAAGTTTTCACCTTGAACGAGTTCATATCTTACCGGTACTTGGACGTATGTACGAAAGTGGTTTATTTGCTGATAAACGGAATAGTTCACTGTTCCAAAAGTTCACATGAATCAAATTAATGCTGAACTACCAAGTTATCATATGAAAATATTCATTTTTTTAAATTTCCTTTCTTATGATGACTTTAAGCCTCCGGGGCTAGTTCGTCACCTATGAATATATTCATAGGTGGATGCTGGCAGAATTAAAATAGTCAACATTTCCGAAGCCAACATTTTTCGTTGGGATGGCTTATTTGGACAAAGAGAATACAGTTATAACATTTTATAGTTATTATTTACAAGAAAAATGCCAGGAAAATAACCTTTTACCATATTATTTATTGCTGCTCAACCTGCCTAGTGCACTAACATCAACCATATATGCTGATATCAACAAAACAATTTTGGTCACGCATTCGAGGCATAGTCAAAGCAACTCATGCCTATCAATCCATAGTGACAGCTAATCGTGAGTACATCAGCTGAAGTATTGACTTTGGCCCCAACAAATCTTCAGGTAAACATTTCAACTGCTCACCAGTCAGCATTGAGAATAAGAAATCAAAGAGAAATCCCTTCAACACGATACTTCGATACTCATATGTAAACTATCAAATGATTAACAAGGTTTCAATGTATCACTATCTAATTGTCGTTCAAGAGACCCATTCAGCTATATGACCCATAAGACCAAGTGTTGTCGATTGCGTTGAAGGACACTCCCCAAACCATGTTCTCCGTTTCAGGTTGAAAAGGTAAATTACAACCACCCACTATCGCAGAAAAATCAAACTTCTCAAATTCAACTCCAAACCAACGATTTCAGCTTCCACCGTCATAAAACTATTAATTTATCTTCTCAAGCGAAAACGCTGCGTATTAATAAAAGCCTTGCCCAACTATCCGTTCCCCATTTGTCACCCTGTTAACGACCATCCCCTGTCAACGCGCTTTGAGCCAACTGTTTTCTCATCATCGGAACAACCTTCCCATATTTCATCTTGTTTTCAAAGACCGTTTGTTTCCGCCTCTAGGTGAATCCGAAACCGAAAGCTAAAGACCGCTCTCTCGTGGCAAAAACGATCAACGTTCCCGCTTGGCTGGTGCTGCTGCTGGGGTGGTCATGAATCTTTCCCCCCAGCCCCCCCTTCAGTTTACAGCCAAGAACAGACAGGAAGTTGCTGGTCCAAAAACTCCAACCGGAGGGAGGACTTCGTCGTTATCGTGTTTCTTCTCGTCTGGTTGGGAGCAAAACTAATATAGGTTCCCGATTCTCTTCCTTGAGTTGTTTGCTTCCCCCTTCTGGAACGGATTTACAGCTCGCAGAAGAAAATCGATCGATCTCAACAAAGAGCAGAAGGAAAGAAAAAAACAAGCGAGCTTCCGAGATTACCAGCAAAGACCGAGCTGGTGGAAAACTACTTTTTTCCCCATTTACAGCAACTTTGCAGAATACACCTACTTTTGACCTGCAGCAGAGAGAGGAAGGAAAACTTTAAATCTCTGCCGAAGATTTCCCTCGGTTGGCTCACGCGCTGGTTCCGCCGGTCGTTGGTCCTGAAAATGACGTCTGGCCTGGTGCTGTTGGCGCTATCGCGCGAACACTAGTGATTAATGCCATGTAGTTGGGGTGTAAGTTTTTTCCTTCCGGAATGGCAGGCCGCAGGAAGGTAGAAGTTTTCTTCGCCGCCCAGCAGGGTTGGACGGAAGAAAAGTAATTAAAATTTATAAATAAATGGACTACTGAGACGGAGTGGCGCAGCTCCGTCATGGCAACTATCGATGTTTGGGTGGTTTAGGTTTTGGAAACAAAAAAAAAGTAGTGCAACACCATTACCCACTACTATATTTGAAAGAAATCCAATCTGGAGATCAAGGCAAACAATAACAATGTTGAGTTGGTGTTGTAGCTCGTTTGACGCTGCAATCCAGTCCGGAAAAGTGGAATCCGTTGTAAACAATAATAAAAGTGGAATTAAATTTTCAAATGAAACTACCGTCGGGGCTCATCATCGGTAGCTTGTCGGTCCAAGAATAGAGTAGGAAAAGCCGCGTGTGCCAGCTTCACACACTGCCTTCCAGGCAGATTATTTACGTTCTTTTTAGGTTTTACTGGCCTCTTGGTGCACGGGAGAAGGCAAAGATCATAGGATTTTCCGTTGCTCTCGAATGATTCATTGGAACAAACAGAGGAAGGGGACCACATCATGTCAGTGGGATGCAAGTTAGTAAAATATTTACCAAGAGTGATTAAGTTGATTTTGTTGGGCGTTCTTGCTTGAGGGTTACTGACTTTGATTGCGGCTAGAATGAATGCTTTGCAGGCAATAGATTCTGGATGGTGTGCTACCTCTGGTTTATCATTGGATTATAGAGCAGTCTATTAAATAGTTGCTACCTGAGATTTTTTGGATGTATAGGATATATTCATTGATAGTTAGTAATCGTACCTATTAAATTTAAATCGCGAGTCTAAGCCATGCTAATCTTAGCTTCCTATAACTGCACCTCACTTCCATATGGAAACATAAACATTGCAAAAGTAGCAGTTGACGTTAAAAGCTGCAATTTCCAGTATATCTTTGAAAATTCAAAATGAATTGAAGCATGTGTTTCAATAGTTGAAGATTGCACAAACCAGGCAATGAGAGAGAAACATAACTAATTACGCGTAGCTGTCAAGAGGCAACTAAATAATTGAATTTCAGAATGGGACTAAAATGCGATTACTTTGCATGGCCTTTGGTTGTTTTAAATATTTTTGAAGATTGCACTATTGTACGAATAAGCAAGTTTCGCGACAAAATCGATAAATCAAAAACCATTATCTTTAGGCATATGTGGTATTCGGAATACTTATATTATCCATCTTTAAGTTTGGGTGGTGTCTAGAGTGATCCGTTTCTTTTTAATAAAAAAATAACTTTATATGTTTATTTTTAGGAGGAACTTTTGCTCGTACAGAATTGTAGATAATTTAATTTAATGAAACTTTGCTGACTTTACTCAGCATCTATCTCATCTACGTATCGTTTTCTTTGATTGGGACTCAAAGAAACAGTAAAAACTTTAATATATTTGTTTGAATTTTTATTTGTATGCTCTGCTAGGATGACTTTTAAGGCATGAAATGCCGCACATTTCTGAAGAGCGGATAAGAGTAGAGTGCCAAATCATTGCTAACATCAATGATTGCTTGGACATGACCAAGTGAGCAAGCGAGAGTTCTACGCGGAAACATGCACGAAGATACGTAACGTAACCGTAATCAGACTTCGTTCATTTTGTACGCAGATGCCTTCAATCGTAGTGTATTGCTCATCGTAGCTCTATCCTCTAGGTGTATTAGCGTCTATTAATACTAATGCTAATAACTAAATGAATTATCGTAAATTTTAAATTTCAGATATCAATTTCAGTCAACGAAAGCGATGGCGCTATAACCTTGATATATAACTATAAATTAGAAGCACAAAATGCTAGTAATCTCCATTTATCAGTTCTTCAACGGTACGCTGTTGCTTATTTCTTTCTTGACAGATACGCGTATTATCGTAACTAACAATGTGCAGATTTCTTTCAGTGTCAATTTCAGTCAACTAGATGAGACTACAACCTTGATATATAATTGATAGACTTTTACTTCAAATATCAAAAGACAAGAGGAGCATAAACTAGTCATTCTGGCATCCATGCTCCCAACGATTAAGCCCAAAGTATGTCCACGTTAAATTACGGAAACAGCAGAAAAAGAAAGCAGCTGCAAAAATAACACATAATTCAACAAAACCGTTTGTTTATTTCACAATAATAGAGTTATATCTACAATAGAAACAGTTGATTAAGATGTTATGCCTTCTCTCTGTAAAATTCTCTAACTTCTGTGGTATACCCGCCATCAGGTTCCGTACGGTATCCTCAGATGAAGGGCGTAACGATTCTCCTTCTTCTCATAAAATCATCGGTACCATTTGCTTTCTGCTTAGTTTCGAAGAGTTTCCGCTTAACTAGAGTCCAATACTTCTCTATTGGGCGAATATGTGGACAGTTTGGTGGATTGGCTGTTTTTTTAACGTGTTTGATCTCTTGAACCGTATACCATTCCAAGATGGATTTCGTATAGTGACAAGGGGCCAAATCAGTCCAAAACAGAGCTGGAGAGTTGTGGCTTCTGATAAACGATACCAACCGCGTTTGCAGACATTTTTTCTCGTACACATTCTTATTAATAGTGGCAGCAGAGACGAAACTTTTAGATTTTCAACCACAACTACATATAGTCTGCCAAATCAAATACTTCTCCGGGAATTTGGTCAACTTTTTTATCCGGAAATGCGCAGCAAAGGCGTTCCTTTGCATTGCGGTATAAAAAACTAGACGTGGTAGCTGTTTAAAGTCTCCGAGAAGGTGTTGTTTCGTCATCTATTATGATACGAAATAAGGTTCGTAAATGTAAAAAATAGCCGTAAAGCTCATTTGCAAGAATTTTTACAGTGACTTTATGATTATCATCAAGGTTGAGTACCCTTTTCACTTTGTACGCCTTCAGTCTTTGCCTCTTCTTCACTTTGTTCATTTTGACACCGCTTAGACGTATGATTTTGACTTCCTAACTTTACGAGCCACATTGCGTACTGAAACATTGGTATTTTTCTCAAAAATGGCTTCCACTTTCTTGTCCATTTGTCGGGAGCATACTTTTCGATTTGTTCAACTTCCAACCTTCCACAGTCAAGCGCTTGCCAACTGATTTGCAAACACAAGACACGGTACTTTTAAGTAGTTTAGTTTCCAGGCAAGATCGCATACCGAAAAATTCGGATTTTTCTGTTGTTCGTACAAAATGCGTATGCGCACTTCCACTTGATTCAACGCCATTTTAGTGAATGTAACAAGCATGTAAACATGTTCTACCAAAAAATATAGTGGAGAGTTTCAGCTGTCATATGAGAGAAACGTTTCAATGATCCGTGAAATAATTCAAAATCAACACTGAACAAAAGTGTCCGAAATCTAACGTGGACGTCTAAACGTTTTTTAAGGGAGGTCCACGCTTTCTTTCTTCCTTTTCTCTTCCTTCGATGTAAAAGAACGATTTAAGACACGCTTTCTGGGATCGCTCTATTTCTTGGAATCTTCTCTCATGCTACGCAGCTGGCCGGTGATAAGAAAAATAATACATTTAATAATTAAATATTAGTACGAGACACTGAAGAAGTCTGCACATTGTAGACGAAATACGCGTATCTGTCGAAGATAAGCAAAGGTAGTTGGAATAAAATGGAGATTACTAATTTTTCTTCTAATTTATAGTTACAAGTATTCCACTAAACAGCTCAAACCCTCTAGGATTCACATTTAATAAGTCATAATTTTCCAGGATGCTTTCAAGAATTGGCTGCGTTAGTGTGAGATTAGATTAGATAAAATGACGCACATTTCTAAGATACAAGATAGTTACTGGTTTTTGTATAATAAAAGTTGTCCCGATTGAAGTGTTAAAAAGACTTTAGTAAGGTACTTTACTTCCTTATTTTAAAATGTTTGCAAACTTGGAATACGTTAAATGAAAGTACACACTTCCATCTACAAGATCTCAGCAAAATAGTTTTTCGCTTTGTTTCTAGTTTTGCATTTTTTCTGCATGATTTTCGATCAGCAGCATCAACAAATATCTTAAAAGAGCGTTACAACGTATTAAGATATTAGGATATTAAGATTTTTGTGTTAACCTATCCCTATTTATTTATTAACATATATATCACAGACAAACAGACAAAACTCATTGAACATTCTGCACAACAAAGCATCGTCACTAACATACTTGCGCCATCTTTAAGCACACTGTGATAAATGATAAGGCTGAACAGATTTCGGAAGTGTGATAACGTCAAACGTAAGGGAACTGACTGTGTGCGCCACCTGTGATGAAGCTACCAATTAAGAAACATTTATATTGACCGTTTAGTGCGTAATGGATGAAAAAACTGCAAATTTTATGTCTGTTTATCGGTGTTGACATATTCACATTTGTTTATTTGTTCATTAACTTATTTATTTGACAAAATCTTCGACACACAAGTCGCACATACTGGTTATGTAACACTCTTTTTCCTCGATTTGAACACTGCTTTGCTAACATTAAAAGAGAAAACAGTCACATCCTTCATTAAAATGTCTAAAACATAAATCCAGTAGGTTGTTCAGGCCAAAATTGCATAGGGGTTTTAGTCAGGATACAGCACGTCCTGCAATATACTCTCAAAAACTTTCGCTATGCAGTAAAATAGATATCCACGCAATCTGTATTTCCAGCCATGTGGAGTGGAATGATTAATACCAGCTTCCAAGCATCCGGAAAAACTCCTTCAGATCGGTTGAAAATCGCTGCGACGGGAAAAGACAGAAACTGAGCGGTTTGTTTGACAAAGGCGGGCAAAACGAGATCGGGACCAGGACCGTTAGATGAATCGACAGCGCTGAGATCTTTCAGAATATCGTCATCAGAGAATGTGACTTGAGGAAGTCAAAGGTTATACGATGGAAGACTTTCCAAGTATTGCTGCAACATCGGAGAAGAACTTCACAAGTAGATTCGCAGCTGTGATCGATAAGCAAGAGCTATGAGAGTTGTATGAATATCAACGGGATCTCTGGCAGAACTTTTTCTATTATTGATGTCGGTCCAGAAGAAAAAAAGATGATGTCTGAAATTTACTTGGATACTGTCGATATACTCACGAAAACGAATCTTTTACAGATAAGTGTACTCCACTGCAGCAAGTTTCAACTCTCTCGTGCTCGAAGAATTTCTGTTGCGGAGGAACCGTTTTCTGATCTTTCGCAAGCAGTTACGACAATTACACAGTTGTTGCGTCTACCCAGGTTGGCTAAACTGTTTAGAAGGTCTACAAGGTTTTTCAGGAACAGTACGCACCGTGGATCCTTTCCAGCACACCTCTTGCAGCGCCACGATGTCGAGTATTTCCATGGAAATTGAGTTTCCAATCGTTAGTCCAATTTTGTAGCCCAGGTCCATGCCAATTGTTCCGGTTCGAATTTCTTTCTTGGGTATTATTCGTTGCAATTTCTTTTTAATGGTCTCGGCTCGCAAGGCCCACAATCAACCTTACTATCTTACAGGAGGACCATCGTTATGCTGCTGTTTAACAGTTTCAAGCACCACCAGGACTTTTGGCTTTTGTATTTAGAGTCCTGGGCGCACTAACAGGACGGTGACTCAGCTACTCCTAACATGGAGAACTGATAGTAGCTCGTTGACAAAATAGACTCATCGAGAGCAAGCTTTTGGTCCGTTGACATATTAGTTGGCAAGTATCCCAAAATCTTTTCATCAAATCGCCAGATTAAATTCGGTAGATTGTAGACTTCAGAGCATACGATAACGTCACAGCGGTCGGCTTAACTCTGAATCTGGTTGACTGATTCTACGTGCCTTGCGTAGTTCTCTGGGCAGCTGTTTGATCGCAGATTCATTTGGTCAAAGATAAAAAAAAAAAGAAAAAGAAAAATTGCGCAAGAACAACCCAAACAGCCGTTTGTTCCAGACTTTACTTAACTTACATTTTACTTTATTTTCTAAAACTAGTAGGGTAATTTCACCCATCAGACCATTTTTCGCCGCTTGATGGGCCGTTCTAAGGGAAAAGTTCGCAAAATTCCTTCAAAACTACAGTGAAAAATTCATTTCGATTTTTTTTTAATATAAGGAATAGTATGCACTTTGGTGAAACCTGTTTCCAAATTCGTTAATCTTAGTCCGAAATAGACTCAAATGATGTTGTTCAGTTATTAAGTGGGCCATGCTTTTGTTATGTTTAGAAAACTGTGGTCCCAATCGAAACTCTTTCGGTCGTTGTTTATTATTCTTAAGTGTTTTAGCTGCAGAGTGGGTTTTTTTTTCCCAAACGTAGATTTTGTGCTTTTACTACCTCTCAAAAAACTTTGAAAATTAAAGTAAAATATCAAAAATTACATATCTAAATTATACTTTTTCAGCTGTTGATCAGCAAATTGTGTACTTCAATTTTCTTTACGTAGATGTTGCAGCAGAGGAATGGTTGTACTGGAACGGCGTAAATCGCAATTCATTTTCCACTCGACGAGGCACAGAGAAAATCTCCAAGCGAATCCATGACATTCATAGAGAATGCATTGATTCAATGACGGCTATAGACCAGCACCAACACAGCGATAAAATAAACATATGGCAATGTTACATATGAGCAGCGTTACGGTTTTTATTTGTTTACCGTCACGAAAAGCGGTCATGTTTTAAGCGTTAATGTATGGGTCGTTTCTTCAAACATTTTCAAAATGTTTGCCTGAATCGATCGAAAGTATTTCTACGTGTCGATTCCCTTTTTGGAAACTATCTATTTTAACTTTTCAAACTATTGAAAATAACGCAAATATTAGATAATGTTTTTATATTTCGGTTTGCTGAGTAAATTTACTAAATGCCAGGTATTTTCCTATCAAAAACTTCAAATATAAGTAAGGGAGGTCTCATATGTAGCAGTGAACGATTTTAAAGGAAAACATCTCCACAAAATGCTTTATTTGCTCGGCATCTTTGAAGCTGTTTAGAGTTGCAATGAGCCAGTTGGCAGCTGGCGGTAACAAGTACCCTGGGTGGTGCACTAGCGAGCAACCATTGGATAGGTAACTCTTTTATCTTTGGCTAGGCAACCGTTGCAAGGCAGCTATTGGCTACACACTTAGAAATTTTGAATTTTACACGAGACCTAGTCCATGTTTGAAAAAAGTCCGGGAACGTAAAGTCGGGGAATGTAATAGTCAGGGAACGTAAAAAAAGATTTCGTGTTAAATTATGTCTCCTGAAACTGAAACATACACAATTCGACAAAAGATGTGTTCGGTTGAATTTATTATCTCATCTCTTTCAACACATTCTTATGCGGTAAAGGACGCTTGCATGTGTCGGTCTCTGGGACAGAAATTTACACGAGATTTTGGTAGTGTGTACGCATCGTTCACGAGCAAAAGCCAGCCACCTTCATCATCGCTTATTAGTGTAGAACATTCATTTGCTAGTATTAGCATGACCAGTTACTAGTAATTAGCACATAGTTTATTTCAATTTTCTACTAACTATTGTTGCAAATATGATGCAGTAAATGCTGGCTAATGAATTGTCGCGCATATATTAGCAAAGATGCAGGGTGGCCACAGATTCCAGAAAATCGAAAAATGCGGCAATATTGCGAGAATCCAAAATCATCGGGAAATATGCTGGAGAAGGTCGAGAATTTCAAAATCCCCCGAGAATTTCTGTCATATGGAAGGAACAATAGACCTTTTTCAGTGAGTAGCGTTTTTGTCATCTACTCGGTCCAACGATCTCATTAAAGGAATCAAACAGTGTTTTTTTCGAATCTAGCATTACTGAAGAAGATAGCTCAGTGCTATATGGTTCACAACTGAAAGGCGTTTAAAGAACTGACTGGAAAAATCAGGGATCTACGAACGAGTCCTGGCTTTGAAGTCGTCAACATCGTCAGCTGAGGCTTGCACGTCGTACACAATTTCTTCAAGGAGTTTGTTGGGTGGGAAATAAATAAGTTGCTAGAGGAGCGCCACAAATGTGGCCCCATTTGAGACGATTTGTGGACAAAATCACGAAGACAAAAAGGCTGAAGGAAAGTCATTCTATTTTCAAACGGACCTTTGCGTCGCTATTCCGATAAAAAAGTGTTCGCTGTTTTGGTTGATTAGGTAGACAACCAGATGCTGGGACCAAAGCTGAATTTTATAATTACGTCTGCAGCAATGATCGAGCCGTTTTACAGAGCGAATATTCTATTGCTTCGTTTCTTTTTGACGATTTGACGGGAATAGTTAGAGCCACTATGGAGAACATTGTTGAGCCCGAGCGTCTGACAGACAAAGCAAAACCGTTTATTGAAATAAATTTGACGGAGTGCAATTTCCGCAATCCGTCATGACCATCGATCTTTAACTGTGATTTTTTGAAGAAGCTACTCAACAAATTTCCATTAACATACCTTGAACGCGATACGTCTTCCGAATTAGCCTTGATGGTATAACTTCCTTCACAGAGATCGCAGTAAGCTACGGTTTGAAGAAGACGTCTTTTCTATTTGCTGCTGCCAAATTTCTCACATTTTCAATAAAAAACCAGTTTAAAACAAATTAATACTTCAATCCAAATTGCCAATCTTTTAGCGCATCAGTATCGCGATAACTTCTCTGTTTCGTTTTTGTGATCTGCAGCACAAGTGCAGTAAAAATCGCGTTGTGAAAGTTATCACCGTGAGCGTGAGAAAGCAGGATGATTTGTGAAAATTAGCCAAAAGTATACCCACGATTGACCTGGGGGCTCTATATGGGATCAAGTAATGAGCCCTGAGCGAATTGAAATGGTGGCTGGTGGTAGTGAGGCTGATACAACAGAGGCAAAACAGCATATTACAGGGTAAGAAACGGATAGTAGCGTTAGAATGCAGAAATCGACTCTGGAATATCGGTAAGCTTGGCTTATTTATCTTTCTCGATTCGGGGCGCCAGTTACATTCTCACTCGTTATCATCCTATAAGAATTCCTGTTATTATCCTATAAGAATTGAAAAGGCAAGAGTGGTTAGATTGAGTGATTGTGTAGGTTTTGTGGATGAGGGTTAGTGTGAGTAAAGAGCAGTAATCATTTCCTCTCTCTAACAAACACATGCACTCAAAAGCTGCATTCGCGGAACCCACAATATATCCAGTTATGGATGAATCGGGGGTCAATCAAAGAGAACGGAGTTTATAAAATATGCAGATGAAAGTACATGTAACGAACTATACAATATAATAAGAGAGGTATGGTTAAAGAATAAGATACAGGAACAATGGAGAGATTCAGTTCAGATTCCTATTCCAAAAAGAGAGAGCAGAAACATACTAATGATTATAGGAGGATTTCACCTACAAATTTGGGATATAGAATCTACACAAAATGGCTTTTAGGTAGATTAAGAGAATATGCTGGAGACCGTGATCTGCATCAAGCTGCATTTACGTCATATAGATCAACAGATGATCACATGTTTTGTGTTAGGAGATACATGAAAGCGTATTGGAATAGGGGAACAACATTAAAGATAGCATCATTAGATATTAAAAAAGCTTTTGATTACGTGGACATAAAATCGATCAGAAATATTTTAGTTGAATTGGAAGTTCCAAAACATATAGTGAATAGAGTTTGCCAGGCAATAAATGCAGAGAAAGCGAGCATATTGTGGGAAGGAATAACTACAGAAAAGAAAATTAACAAAAACAAAGGTATGTCACCATATTTATTTACATTAATAATTCAAAAAGTTTTAAAAGAAGTTAAGAAAAGAATGAGTATGCTGAATCTATTAGAAATGAATAACAGTAATCTTCCTATAGTGTTAGTATTTGCTGATGATATTTTGATTATTGCTTTCAACCTTAAAGATATTGAAACATTTATAAAAATATTAAAAGAAGAGCTAAAAAAAGTGGGTTCAGAAGTTAACGCAGAAAAAAGTAAAATTTTAATTAGAGAGCCGATGTCTGATGGAAAATTCCAGAAAGTATTATAATAGATGGAGAGAAATGTGAAGTAGTTGGCATTTAACCAAATTAATATATAAAACTGTCATTTCACCAGCGATCATCTATGGGCTTAAAGCTTCTTCATTAGTAAAAAGCAACAGGAGATCGGTAGCCAGATATGAGACACAGATTATAAAGGAAATGATGAAGTATTCGAGAGAAAAACCAAAAGGTAGGATTAAATTATCTAAATTATTGGACGGTAAGACAGCGATAAAAAAAGTAAGAGTAATGCGAATAAGTTATTGGGGACATATACAAAAAAAAGTTGAAGAAATGGCAGAAAAGTTAAAATTTAAAATGGCAGAAAAGTTAAAATTTAAGAAGAGGAAAAGAGGAAGATAAGATAAGACTTGGGATGAATCATTAAAAGAAGAAAAAGGGATATTGTCAGAGATGCAGGAAGAGGAGTGGAATAAGTTAACGAAAGATAAGGTAAAATTAAAACAAAAAGCAGAGGAGATATATAAAATGGAAGCAAGTGAAGAGGAATCTGAGTCAGAGTTAGAAAGTAGGCATGTGTAAGGTAATGTATGTAAAGTAAAATAAAGTATGTAAAATTCGAGCTAAAAAAAAAAATATATATATATATTTATATATATATATATATATATATATATATATATATATATATATATGTAGTATATATATATATATATATATATATATATATATATATATATATATATATATATATATATATATATATATATTTATATATATATATATATATATATATATATATATATATATATACATATATATATATATATATATATATATTTATATATATATATATATATATATATTTATATATATATATATATATATATATATATATATATATATATATATATATATATATATTGTGAATCACTAAATACGCGTCAATCAGGCATTGCACATACGCTTGATTGAAAGTTTCAGTATGTCACTACTGGAGCGGGGCTTATTGTGTACGAAGATAGCTTCGGAATGCTTGCGTTCTTGAAATGGGCTATTGGAGTCGCGGTAGAGCTGTCACCTTCTAATCCCGGATTTAAGCTTTTTGCAACGGTAAACAGCAAATATGAAACAGTTGCAGAAAGATTCTATCCATAATACCGCTGCCAGACAGTGGGAATTAGATTGTAAACACACACACACACACACACACACATGGTATAACTTCCTTCACAGATATAGCATAAAAGCTTTTAGAGATGTGCCTTGGAACGTTCGTAGATAAAGACTGTCTGAGCGCTGTAGTTATTCACAAAACGAAAAAAGAATGCTCAATGCCGTCTTCAAAAACGTTGTTTGCCCGGTTCCAGAGAAAACAACTGCGTTTGTATAAGTCTGGTTTAGAACTGATTAGTCACTCCAAGAAAGAGCTGTCAAATTTGACAACATTTGTTAAGAAGGTGCTCATCCTGTCGTACGAAAATGCGCAGATGGAGCGAGGATTTTCAGTAAATGAAAAATATCTGCTGTTGAAAAGTAAATGAAAAGTATCTGTACTCTAAAACCTCGAAAGCTTTACTATTTCCCTTCGATGTTAATGCTTTTGGAAACATGAAAGATCAATGAATTATATCGACAGATTATATCGATATATTATTATAACTTATATCGATCGTTTGCAAAATAAAAACCCAGAGCAGGTTACACAATATACAAGAAGCCCGACTTGCGGCTGCAATCCGTCATTTTGCCTAAATGAAACAAGGCAGAATTTCAGATTGAACGATTTTCTCAAAAACCTCAAATGTCTATTAATCCAACTTATATAAATATTTTTTACAGTCTGGAAAATATGGCGAAAATACGGTAAAAATTCGGGAAAAATGCTGGAATTTTTTATAGATTAGAGATTCACCCTGCAAATGTACGATAGGTCCACAGAAGATCGATCAAACATGGGATATTTGAAATACTTCCTTTTTAGGACGGCTAATTTGATTTTCTCAGCAAAAGAGTTTGTTTGGATTGGAATATATCTAACATATAGTTCGATATTTTTGTCAATTGGAAGCCAGCGGTGGCTAAAAAAGTACACCGTGTACTGAATCCGGTAATTGGAAACAAGTTCATGTTTTTAGATAAAATCCGGAAAACGTGAACTCATCCACGGTCCGTTCTCATTTTTGAGAAAAGCTTCTGTGCCGTCACAAATCTCTTTCATTGGTCACAGTGGCGACATTACAACGATATTTCGTCAAATACAAATCTGTATAAGACACCTCGGCCTAATTGGTTCACAATCCCAAAATTACTTAACCCTCTAATTCAACACTTTCCAATAGAAGCATAAACACAACATCAGCTACCTTCTCATATCAACGGAACCCTTTCAAAGCCAACCACGGTCATCACCATTCACGCTGACATTTCCGCAGTAGCAATGGGGTAGCATCACTCAAAACCAGAAGCCAAGTCAACGTGAACCGAGAAGAGATAAAGAGTGCTCTTAGTGTTTGCCAACGGCGTATGACCTACCCAGTTCCCTGACCCACCGTCAGCCTCTTGTGCCATACACAATGTCATCACAATTTCCGAGCTCCGGCCTGAAAACAACCGGACATTAGTTGTATGATCCTTTTTCCATAACCGGACACAGGGCTCAGGCAACAAAACAACAGACGAATGGCAATGACTCCGAGCAGGCGAAACGGGTCGGTCAGTGTCCTCCGGTTGTCACCGACCGACCGACCGACCGACCGACCGACGATGGATGGGGTCTCGGTGAATAGTCTAGCGCTGAAACCAACGAGTAGAAAGCGAATCTCTCCGCAGTGCAACCGTTCCCGATGTCAGCGTCAGACGTCCGGCGGCGGTCGGGATGACGTCGAATGAATGCGGTAAGGCATCGCTACCAGGGCAATACCGAGACTGATGAGTTTGTTCTTCAAAAAGTAAGTGTCCTGGTGACTGGTGTGGTGTTTGACGGTGAGACAAAACCCATTCCTGTGCATAATTATGTTCGTGTTTGGATTTGTATACGTTACATACTTGCTGAAATAATTACACCCACTCCTCATTATTTCAAACGAAAACGGAATCTCAACACACCATTTATTTCCCGATCATTATTCAATTGGTCATCCCCTTTCTCAGGCACCAAAAATGAATGACGCACATGCGAGAAAATTCTACATGAACCGGCATGAAAAGGATCATATGAGTGGGAGTTGCCGGTCTACACCCGATATCATTAATAATGATGTGTAGCGTAACGATGGATTTTTCTCGCCTCTGCCAACATTTCGTTTCCGAGAAGTGATTTCCCCGGAACAAATGGAAATTGGTAATGCGAGACGATAATTTGTCCCTTCTAATTAGCTGACACGCGTTAAGAAAATGAGGAATTTAGAACCGTATCAAAACCGTACTGCTACGTTTAATGAAATGTGAAATTTCAAACCTACCCGATAGGAATTACCGATTCGGTTATAATTCCCCCAAGAATTCCACTAACGAAAATATCCCGACCTCAACGAGCGCTACAACTCGTCATTTTTCGTTAACCTACTAACTAATAATTCATGCCTGACTCCATTAACACACTTTTTTTTTTTCTGAAAGTCACTCAGTCGGCTGCACATTCCGATGCTTGTTGACATTTGACTTAGCCATCATCACACCGCCCCTTGCCCCTCAACCCCTTGCACCAACCCACCCATTCGCCAAAGTCACAAAGATTAAGACATTTTCACAGTAGCAAACTAACTTTTACTCCTTTCCACCTGATCGCATCGGCACCTGTCCCACCTCGCGAGTAGTAAGAACCGTAAAACAAAAAGAAAACTCCTTCCCAACCGCCCCGCACCGACTGGCCATAAGTCTGTCAGTCAGTCAGTCAGCGGCAAAAGTAAACTCCGAAGTCAATCTCATTATTTATTCAAATAATTATCAACTTTTTACCGAAGTTTATGTTTGTCGGAAAGGGCACACAAGTTTCACTGCGTGGATCAGCAGGCAGAAGCAGTTCATTAGGTTCCAAAGCAAACTAAACCTATCACTAAATCTGATTCATAGGAAAACAAAAACAGACAGCATGGAGAGAGGAAAAAAAAACTCGAAAAGGGGGAGTAAACTGACAGTAATGGGTCTTGATGGGGAGAAGGAGAATTGATTATGCAAAAGTTTCACCCGTTGCGTAGTTTAGGTCGTGGTCAAGACTTATTATTCCCCGGACTGCAGATATAGAAAATTGAACGCAGAAAACCACCCCCTTTCGAGCCCGAACGAAACGAAAAGTATATCTTCGCTCATGATTTTCGGATGGGAACTAGTTTGGTGTTTTTTTTTTCTTTCTTCTTGCGTGTGTTTTGCCTCGATTGGTAGGGCTATCATGTTACAGTTTCTCTCATCACTAACCCATTTTGGGAGGTTCGTTTCAGTCAAAGTCAAAATCAAAAGATAATTATAACGAACAAAAAATGAGTCATTCATGGACGTAGGCAGGGGTGGTGGGGATGGGATGAGTTTTGTGAATTGGGAATAACAAAATTCGCAGAATAAATAATTCGCGGTCTGTTTCAGAGCAGCCGGTAGACACTCAGCAATATTTGCCTTCACAGTTTGAAAAATTAAACGACGTTTCATACACATATATATTTCATGATTTAATGATTTCGAGAACAAGCAAAAATACACTGTGAACTGAATCACGTTATTATGAACTTAAAGGGAAAAATCCTGAAAACGTGAACTAGTTCACGGTCCGTTTTCATTTTCGGGAACACTTTTTTTTTCTGTGTATGGAATGTGAAGATTTGCACGAATTTAAACAACGATTTAATTTACACGTAGTATCTTTCCAGGGCAGACATTTTACACGACTTCTACTCAATCCACTAAAAGTAGGATCGTCTATTATTTTCAATTGTGTGAAATCGGATACTTCCTTTTTCAAAGAATTCACGTCTTTTCACAAAACACATTTACACGGCTGGCTTCCGAAAAAACTTCCACTATCTCATGTATCGCGCTATTGGTTAAGTTGTGCTTACAAGGCCGTGGGACAAAGAGAGTTTCCCGGAGTTTTTCAACACTGGCCGTCGGATGCACTTCTTTGTCTCCTTCCATAGCTTCTTTTTGCACAACAACAAACTCTTCTTTTACAGATTCTAGGACGTTAGCATTGCCCAAGTGACACACAAATGGCATTAATAGTTGCGGCAACTTGATTGTGATTCGATTGGGTCACAATCAAGTTATTTCAACCAACTTGCAATAAGTGTGCTGCTAGGGTGGCCAATGGTTCTGGAACAGACAGTTACATACTGCATACATTTTGTGAATGCGAAAACTGTTGCTGGTCGCAAATGGTTTCCTCGTATGACACTGCAAATTTGGAACCCGCAATTGAACATCTGCATAATCGAGCACCGTTTTCTTCCTTATCTTCGTATGCAATAGAACAGAACCGAATATGTTTTCGAAAGAACGGAAATGAATCGAGCTTTTTTCCGCACTAAGCGAATGGGCACTCGATTTCTCGGTGGATACCAATATATGCCAAAAAAGCTTTTGAACTCGAAGAAACTGTGTCAATTCATGCACTTAATATCTTCGTACATTTGTTCTACCTTTTTTCATGAACACTCTCGAAAGCCGAGAAGCTCTTTCGTCAGGGCTTTTTTATTCGAAACCAGCGTACATTTTTGTGAGACACAGTTAAATGATGGATACATAGTGTCACGTTATGATGAAATAGGTGATCATAGTTGAAAGAATATCTTAGTTTACATGATAAATAGCATGCAACTTCTGTGCATGTTATATACTAACAGTTAACATTTAAAACAAGATAACACGCTCCCATTTATCATGAATATTCAAACTATACTCAGGTTAATTTTCGATAAAAAATTGTTTGCAATCTTTCATGCGCCATACAACAATGTTTGCAATCGTTCATACAACAGGTTAGATTCAGGCGTTGTCTGGCTTAAATTTACATGAAATATCCCATTAATGTCTGCCAAATCTGGCATTTCCTTTGTGTGCATTAGATAATGCAGAAAATTCAATGTTTCTTTTTATTTGTGAATGTATACCGTGAAATCGGTCGAAATTTATATGTGAAGTAAAATTCTTGACGTAGACGACGTCTAAGTGTTCTATATAGTTTTACTTTCATGAGTACGTAAAATAAGAGCATCTTAAAAATTTGTGTGTTAACTTAGTAATTTATTGTTATATTGTCCTTATTTTTGCATCAAGATTAAGAACATTAAAATAAATTTAAAAAAAAAACAGTTTTTATGCAATGAAAGAGATGGAGCGTTTTAAAATACCGGTCTTAGAATCTCAGTCTTCGAAGCCATCTTTAATCTAACCTTTTCTGCCTATGGTTTCAGTTTGGTGAGCCGATAAGCAGCTCATCCTCGTCATCAGCTAAACATAACTGGCTGGATCTATTGAATATCGTGCATGTTAAATTCGGCACATTTCATCACACTTTCTAGCACAATGGAAATGAAAAAGAAGATGTTCGTTGCACTTCCGGAAAATTGTAGATAACATGCAATCGGCGACTCAGATCTTTTTTTAATTCAATCATTATCTCCAACTAATTTTATTTCAAAGGCATGACTCGGAAGACGTCTAAATATAAAATGTCCCAGACTCATTTTCTGTTTATTGAGTGACTTAAAGCAGAATTCTTCATTCAAGAGATTATTGGTAGAAAGAATTTCAACAGAAAATATACACAGAAAAATTATTTGAATTTTTATGTTATCAATGTAATTATCTGAGCATGAGAAATTATATACCATTCCACACGAAGCAGAAACTTGCATGAAATAGTTCTTACAAAAATGAGTTTTCGAACGTTAAATTCTACCATGTATATAAGTTATAAACTTCACATTATTCAAGGGTGATTACAAATGTTTTGTTAGACTCAGTATATGTTTCTAACGTTGAACGGAGATTGAAACTCTGTTTTAGAGCTGTGTGAGTTTCAATGACGGTTAGTATAAACAATGAAATTCACCTCAACATCAGCCCGCTGCTGTATACCCTTTGAAAGTAAATCAATCTGTTTTACATATAGAAATTCTAGCTACTAGAAAATGTCTTCTGATTTTTCAAGAAAAACAGTTTCTTCCATTTTCTTATAATAACACATAGTTGACATAATTTTGATAGCCAAAGTATTGGCTACAAATTTTTAACAATTTTTATTTTTACAAATTTTTTAACATAAAAAAAGATGCATTTTAACAGACTCGTTTAATTGCAAGCCAAAAATAAGTGTTATATAAGAAATTGTATGCAATTTTTTCATGCAACAGCTCTGATTAAAGCGATATCTGGCCTAAATTAACATGAAATATTTCATGAATTTATGACACATCCAGCAATCCATATAGATTGGGAACGGCTTAACCAGAGTGATTCTTCTAATCAGTTGTTAGGAAATACGTCTAACTCCGACATTTTCCAAATTATTTCACAACTAGCCAGCTTTATCTATCTGGAAAATAGTTAAATCATGATTGATCACCAATTAATTACTGTTATTTTAAAGATAAAAAATACATAATCCAGAACTACTAACATTTTCCTACCTGCTAAAGAAATTAGCTCTAATTTTTCCTTCGAGTATTTTGAATTTGATCGCGTGTACCGGATGATATCTAGACAAAATAGTCGAAAGGTCGAAAGTTACATTAGTAAACAATGACATCTGGCGTATTTTTCTGAGATCTGCTTGCTCCCTCTAACAAAATAGCGCCAGAAAAAGATACAGGAAGTTATTACCTTCTCGTCGATATTGTATACAGCTGTTAGCAATCTGGAATTTCCTGGAAATTTACGTTTGAAGTCATTGGTTACAATTGTTACTTTCGACCTTTTGACAATTTTGTCTAGGAATGACTTTATCAGCTCCTTCTCATATCTAGGATTGTTGCCAGAATGTGATGTTGAACATTCAGTTAAAATTTATTTCATATTTAGATGATCTGAAATCACAATTCTCATGTTTCTTCCAGTCATTTGAGGTTCATCTATGCTTATGATTATATTTTCTTTGCATACACTTAGTAGCAAATAAAAAAGCCGAGCAACATTTTGCCTCCAAAAACCGCGTTGTTCATCTTTCTGTTACTTTGTATTTTTTTAATATGCTACCTAAATTTTTCACAGAAATACGGAATTTTGAAAGTTCTATGTCTAAAAATGACTTTTTTCACATATTTTATGATAACTCCAAATTCATAAATTTTATCAACATGATATTTCGGTCACACAAGGTCTGTACATTGGTTATTAAATTGTCCAATTCTCTTAAAAAAATATTGATAATTGACAAAGTTACAGGAGGTTGAACATGGAGTTTTTTGGTAACAAAATTTTGCTCGGCTTTTTTTTACTACTGAGTGTATATGATCATATGATATTATAGTGCCAAATGCAATGAAAAAATATGTTTCGGAGCTGTCTATCAGTACTCAACGATGATAATTTTGCTTCGATCATATTTTTTCTCAGATCATATTCAGGAAGCAACATGATTGAACTCTGTTTTATTCTTTTTATTGTTGGCATGTTTCTGCCGACAACTTATGAAGCTCCTCCATAAGGGTAGTAAAACCGGTGCAACCTGCTCATTGAACTAGTAGTGAGATGTTTATTATCAATCGCATTTTGTTTCATTTGATTTTGGGATTTTTTTGATTTGAAAATGTATAATTTTCATCATACTACAAATAACACATGCTCAATTTCACGAATAAACCGGCTCACCTGTTCCAGTTTGTCCTCAATAAGCTGCAATTGAATCGAAATTTTCAATTCTCCTGAAGGCACCGTGAACTCGGGTGAAATTGATCAGTCAAATTAAACTGAGCAATTTACAAAATAATATTGCACATCATGAGTTGACGTCCGAACAGGAACATTATTTGGCTATAAAAAATTTAAACAATGATTAACGACGTTTCATGCTATAAAAAGTATTTGTTTCTATGTGAAATTGTTTATTTGGTGAACTAGGATCGTAAGGAATATACTCAAAAGGATATAAAGTTAGAATTCCTCAATTAGTTTCACTCATGCTATTTGCTTTGAAGTAAAAGGATGCTCGAGACAACCAAACACAAAAGTAGCTTTCATAATCTTAATTCTCACCAACATCCACATTTTGATTGAAATAGACGATTATTATCTAAGGGTTTTACAAACAACTAGATGTTTTCCAAAATAAATTGTATGTATTTCAATGTATTAGTTAGAATGACATCTATATTGTTACTTGTTTCAGAAAGTAATGATTCGTCATCGAAAAAGCACATATAATTTATATTTATTGATGTATGATTTACACACTATCTAAAGGTCATGTAAATGTCGGTTAGCTTTTGAGTTATGCAGATATTGTATTTTATTTGTTTGGGAGCCTATGCAGCTATCATGTTTGGTTTAAATTTGTGTTTTATTTATATGAGAACCCCTCCTCCCAGACCTTACAGAGAGAAAAATTGTCTTAGATTACCGAAGAAACATTTCTCGCCTTGAAAAACTTCCACATGCCAAATTTGGTTCCATTTGCTTGATTAGTTTATCTTTTTTATATTACCTTATTATTGAGATTTTACCTTTGGGGTATTTTCGTAACGTGTCCGGGGTTGAGATTCAAACTCGTGACTTTGGCGTGAGAGGTATGGATTTTATCCACTAAGTAGTTTTCATGATCTTTACTATCATCAAAATTCACATTTTGATTTAAATTACCGATTTTTCCCAAAGTGCGTTACAAACATCTAGAGGGTATTCTTTGTGGACCACGGCCACATTGTGACCACGCAGTTTCTTTTAACAAATTGCTGATTTTTTTTCCTTCCTAAGAAACCAAGAGAACAGTTCGTATCACATAGCACTTTTTGCGGAAAGCTTCTTTAGTTTTTTTAATTTAACAACTCATATAAATTTGGATACATATTTTCATCAGAAATGCCAGGAAAATCCAGGAACTTTCGATATGTCATGTATTCAGTCTATTAAATGAACTATTAGAAAATCCAAATCTTCGATTATCTGTATGGATTTAAGATGCAAAATGAGTACATGTTCGTTCAAAACGTGCAGTTATAGTAAATGGAGCCTTTGTATAATTTTAGAATATACACGTTGCAGTTCAAAATCGGTTCCTTCCTTGGCAAAGTCAGTAAAAGTGCAGCTACAAAGCAACACTATGCTGGAGGTAGCTGGGTTCGATTCCCGTTCTGGTCTAGGAATTTTCCGTGAAGGAAAAGCACACAGTCAAACTAATTCAAAAATGATACCTGGCATCGAAAGCTCTCAATAATTAGCTGTGGAAGTATATTTAGAACACTAAGTTGAGAACAAGAAATCAGCTACAAAATCGGTACATAAATAGCCATGTATGTGATTAGCGATTTGACTGTTCAATTACTATAGAAATATGCCGTAAAATACTTTTTCATTCATATCTCCGTGACGAAATGTAAACATGCCGAGTTTGTCGACTGTTTTGAATATTTTTCGCGAGTGATTCTCAAATTGGGGAAAAGCAACTGTGAAATTGATTCCGGTCAGCTGAAGATAGACGAGTGTTGTGTATTCTGTGCTCACGCCTTGTTCGTGATTTAAAAAAAAAGTTGTTACAACTATTGGCTTTTTGAGTGTAAAATCAAGTGAGCACAAGTTCTAAATAAAAAAAATTGATATGATTTTCTGTAGCAAAAGTTGTATTCAAAAATCGCGAGAACGTTTTAAAAAATCGATACTTTGATTTTTCAATTTGGAATGTTTCAATTGCGCTTAACTGGATTCGCGTTTTAGCTCTGGCATCGTTCGACGGACATTTTTGCATAAATAGTACAATTTTTGGAACGGTCTAGCACGCGTAAGAGTATACCGATTGGACACGAACTAATACTGGATTAGAGCGCAGAATTTGGTGGACGTTAAAGTTGTAAAAACCGGTCATGGTTCAGTGGTAGAAAACCTTGTTGGCCGCGATCAATGCAATATGGGGCAAGCATGGCGGGTCTGGATGAGCATCATTCAAATAACCCGGACACTAACCAGTCAAAATCCGCAAAGGATTTTCAGATAATTAAGAGGTGGTAAGTGCTCTCAAAAATGTGGAGCGAAACAGGTTAATTGTACGCCATTTTGACCCTGTATAATTTTATTTTGAACCTACATACATGATCACACCACTTATCAAGGCGAATCCTGATCCATCGAGGCCTACCCTATCAACATAAAAAATATCTCCACCTGTGTGAGGATGCAGAGGTAAACATGGTGCCTAAACAGTAAAGGTCATACTTACTAAGCTTTCCCATCCCACCTGATTGCAAGGACGTTTTTGATTATTAAAGAAATTGACTCACTGCAACGTGTACAACGTGTGAGAAGCAACCATTGATACGTGCAGTTAGGCAAGCTTAGCCAAGCTAAGCATGTCTCCAAATATCCGAATGATAAATAGCGTTCAATGGGAATGCTGTAGCTTTCATTTGCCGCCAACAGAACTGAAATCGTTCCACAAACGGCTGCGAAACCGCCGTAACATTATTTGTATAACACACACACACACACACACACACACACACACACACACACACACACACACACACACACACACACACACACACACACACATACACACTGAGTCGAACGGTATATGACACTTGGTCCTCCGGGCTTCGGATGAAAAGTCGAGTTTTCAAGCGATCTCAATACCCTTCTTTTGGTGTAAGTAAGGTACATAAGGGTGAAGCATGATTTCATGTGCTGATGAAGCTAACAGATTAAACGATAGTGGAAGTTAATATTCTTTCTTGTTTTATAAACTATTTTTTGTAGTCTAGTAGAGAGAAAACATCCAAATAGTTGTTGAATGGAACGAGCTTGTGTCCCTTTACTCTGCCTAGTATGCAACGATGGATTACGTATTTTATTATTACTCATAAAAAATTTCAGCTGTACGCGATATTCAGCTAGTTTCACTCTTACTTGGACATAAAACTATGCAACTCGTTTTATAAAGTCAAAAAGTTTCGAGGGATATGGATGTAATATCGGTCTATAAGCATCAAATTGGGTGTATTCATGGATGCAACTTCGTCCCTTTCAATCGATTTTTTTTATTAACTGTTGTCTTCGTACGGTTTTCTTCATGATTTTAAGATTTATGGCACTGTCAGATATATTCACTTCACCAAACATAAATTTGCATAAAACAAAGTAAACTAAAACTGCTTTGAAATACTTAAGAGATTTTCACAAATGATTTAGTGGCCCTCTTTTTTTTTTTTTTTACTTATTTATTTTACGTTGGCCTATTTCCTCACATGGTTACAATCACCGACGCCAGGGGAACGACTCCACCATCTGGACCCTACCTAACGACTCATGACTATGAACCGGGACCAACGGCTTTACTTCCCTTCCGAAGGAAGACGTGACCAAGATTTTTTCGCCTCAGAAAAACCACCGACGTCGACTGGGATTGAACCCAGACCCACTGGGGTGCCAGTAGCAGTCACGCTTACCACTACACCACCGACGCTGGCAGTGGCCCTCTGATAATGAAAACATTATAATTCACTCTGCACAGGTTTTGTTCCTTTGGTTTGTGTCCAGATGATTTACAATTGAAACTCATACATTTTCATTGAAAATTTTACAAATAACAACATTTTTTTCTAAGTGTTTTAGACAACAGGCCAACATTGGGTTTACGGGTCCAATTTACCCAAATTTAGATCATTCGAAGAATATGGAGATAATCAAATCAGCTTATACAGTGTAATCATGATGTCTAAAAAACTGAGAAAATCGCTAATTACACTGAAGTAAACAACAGTAAATTGATCAATAATGTCTAAACTGCTTTGTATTAAATCGGTCTTCTTGATAGGAACATTATGTAGTTGATTATCGCTTAATTAATGACATATATGGTACATAGGCCGAATGAACAAGCTAGGCTAACATAACATTCCCTTACCCTATATCATAATAGGAATGGTCTCACCAGTTTAAGTTTCCGGTAAAATTCAACTGTTTTGAGAAATACGGTTCCTTCGAACATCTTGAACGAGAAATTCACGAAGTTTCTTTGAATTTTTAAACTGTCAGTTTGCACTTTTTTTCAAAAACTTTTATTCGGAACAGACTTTAAAAAAATTAGACAAGGTACAAAGATTCTGAGCAGGAGCTGAATTTTTTTTTTAAATAAAGACGAAAAGTATAATATTCTCGACCCATTATTCTCTTTGGGTAACAAACCCTCACTAATATCTATTAAACCAAGATTAACCGATCTATTTATATTTAATTTTAAGTTAATATAAATTAAATATCGAATATTAATTTATGAAATTAAACTATTCTTTTTGACTAAAAAAAGAAGGAAATATTGGCTCCGTAAGCTTCGAGTTTTTAAAAAACAAACGGCCTGGAAAGTTGTGCATATGTGAGCTATCATTGTTGTTGTGAATCATTGACTTTTGCCAAAAAAAAAAGATATTTAAAGATAGAATTCTTTAAACTGGTTAAACTTCTTATCATGAGTCTCCACTGGAGCATTTTAATATGAATGCTTACTATTGCACCCACTAATCATATTCACAGGAGCTGTTAAAAGCTGTACAGCTGTTTGTTATGCAAAATGATGAGGCTGTGTTAGACTTTATTAACAAAGAGGTTGTGAATAGAGCTCTTATCAGCTAGACTTCGTTTAACGAAACCGAAACCGAGAGCCCGTTCAAACTGATGCCGCTACCGGATACGGCCGAGTGCAGTCGATTACTGGCGGCTAAGGCCATCAATTTCAGGTTGATCATGTTCTTGGCATCCACATAATTTTACTGGCCCGAGAATTTATCAGTGGTGATGATAACACATGAATTGATTCAACATTACTAGAAAAGTTTTAGTTCGAAGAGTTCTTTCACTAGCGAACGCGCAGCAGATGAAAAAAATAAGTTGCGTATCGCCGGATATTGTTTTCCATTCTCCACCTACATGATCGGAAACCAAATCAATATTTGGTTTAAAGAATGCTTATCGTGTATCTTTTTCAAAGAAATAGAACAGTTCTGTTTATTATTGGACACTAAGAATTTAGAAAAAAAAATATAACCAAGTGAAAAATCAAATGATGCACTTCCGTGAAAACACAATTTTAAGAACATTGTTCATCTTCACATGTTGTGTTTAGCTCAGCTAAACGCATATATCACAATATTGAAAACAACACAACTGCTTAAAAACACCATATGAAAACTGCAGAGACCATCAAACCGCAATAAAAAAAACGCAAAATTTCCACCATTGGAAACATCAAAACCCTTTAAAACTAGGAACCTCCCTCAAACATGCCTCTGATTGTGAAAGAAAGAGTATTCCACTTTTGAAATTTCTTCTTCACGGGTCTCAAAGCGAAGGTTGTTGATGATGATGATGACTATGGGCCATGCTGCCGCATCGGATGATGAAGGTGAAACAATAAAAACAAAAGATTGTAGTACGGCAGGAAGAAACGAAAAAAAAACTAACCTCACTTCAGCACGAAATTCATCCGCGTCTGTCAGCTGTCAAAATACTCGCTTCGAAAAGTTGATCGAAAGCAGGGCTCGTGTTACTCCGCAACAACGGCAACAGCAGCCAACAGCAGATGATGTTGATGATGGGCTGACGCTGCATAGATCTTCACCAAGGAGGTCGTGCGTGTGGCATCGAGATTCTTCCTATCCACCTTGCTTCGCCCAACCTGAGACACGACTCGTTACGATACGGCGAAGAACTGACCGTCTTGAGCTATGTATGACAGCTACCAGCGCTTTTTTTTCGCTTTTGTTTATGTTTGGAATTTGATTTCTTCTCCCTCACGATTCACGTTAGATTTGGATCACTTCAAATTTTAGGGGCCGAATCTCAATTTAATTTGGTTTGTTTTTATTTTATTTCTGGCCAAATGCTCCACCCAGTTGGGCGAGGAAGAATTTCTGATTTCCTTCGTGGAATTAGCATCGACGAGAACAGCAGAAGCAACAACAACAACAACAACTTCGATAACGACAGCTGGGTGGGCCTACAAATAATTCATTCGCACAAACACTTGTTCCAATAAATCATCGAGCTAAATCGACCCTCCTTGCCATGTTCCGGGGGATTGTGTTCCTTTTTTCGTTGGATTCGCGAGCCCTATAACCAGCACTGTTTTCACGATTCGTTTTTTGATTTGTTTGCAAGGGCATATATTTTCATCTTGTTTCGCCTATTTCTCTCCGATTGTGTTATTACATCAGGCGCCTGGATTTATGTGAAGTTTTTCCTTTTGTTTTTCGTGTTATATTTTTTGCCTAAAACACCCACTTTCGCTTATGAAATCGCAATTCACGAGGAATAAATCAAAAGAAATCTTTCTTATTCCTCCAGTGCCTTCTTCACTTCGACGCGACCCCAAAACTCTTCACAGGCAGGTTTACTCCACTAAGCTAAGCATCGCACTCACACCACTCCGTGTAACATAATATGAGCCACACTACCGATACAGCAGCAGCAGCACCAACCACAACAACAACAACACTCGCGAAGTTCAGCGGAACGACACGGCGCGAGGGGGATGCTGCTGTCCCGACTGATGTAACAACCTCTCGGTTAGTGCTGAAAGTCGGAGCCACTTGCAACCGGAAGGAGTCCCTTGAATCGATAACGGCTGATCTTTATTGGGTCTCGGCTGAAACGCCCATGGGCAGAGAACACTGATAACGATAACCGGAAAGGATGTTTCACATAATTTGCCAATTTATGTCCGGTTGGGACGATTCCAAAAGCCTCTATCCTCCTCGCAAGCAGCAGAAAACCCTTTCCCAAATTTCGGTATCAACTTTAAACAACACACCCGAGCGGCGAACATCCAGGTCCGGTCTGGAGCTGGGAAAAATTCAACTTCCCGAGAAATATTAGTTGCAGTAGGGAAAAGCTCTCGCCCGCGAAAAATCGTCCGCGCAATCCGGTTTCTGTTACGAAAAACCAGCTTTTTACGACTTGCTTTCACCGAAGCCACGACGTTACTAAATTTTCCCTTCTGTAAAATCCCCTCAGCTGGTTTGTGCTGCCAGTGCTAATGTTCTATGCTGGCCCTCGAGACAGCAGCGATGTAAAAGAAGTTAACTGCGAGCGTGCAGAACTTCGTCCTGCGAGTGTTCCGCTCGCTCTCCGCGGGTTTTTCGCGTACGAGAAACTCTCCTGCATTCAAAGCGCGCATGTCCGCTCCGGTCTCGTCATCATTCTCCCGCACGGTGGTAACAATTCGAACCGCTCCGTTCAAAGTCCCAACATGAAATGGACTCCGTTGCTCCGACTGAATGGGTTTATGCCATACTGAACTTCCCCTCGGTGTTCGGTTTATGGCAGTCGTCCAACGTGTTCAATCTATTCCTTCATTCCATTGCTTCCCCTGCGACTGTCGCATGTTCCCCTTCGGCTACGGAGGGGAAGTTCGTGTCTTGAGGGGAAGCATCATGCTTGGTTGTTTGGTTTTGCCGTTCCGCATACAATGTTGTAGGATCCACGCACGGAACTGCATGGTGGTGCAACTTTGCTGCACTGAGTTGGGATGCAATAACGCTTACATTGGTGCACGACGGTGATGCTTCGCAATTAGGTGACTGGGTGTTACGTATCATGTTATGCTATAGCGCGCGTTCGTGTCGATCTGGAAACGTGTGGGTTGTATCGCACACGGCCGGGAGTCGTCACAGTGTTGCGGCCACTGATTGTGACTCGATGGAGATTTGCAGTGTTGTATTTTCACCATATTTTAGTTTTTTTTTATCAATTTCATTTGTTTGTACTGGCTCAATCGAATTAACTTTACAGAGCCGAAATATCTATTTCAGTACAAATTAATACACATGATAAACAGGGAAGGTCCAAATAAATGACGCATGAAACAAAGACTGTATCTCCCACGAAAAGACTAATAATTTAAACATTTCTTTGTTATTCTGTTTCTTATATTTTATTGTTTATGTGTACATACTAAGATTTTGATTCTATCGCCTTTAGCTTTGATGATTGCCCTTAGTCTCTTCGGAAAGGCGTAACAAGCGGCACGCACCTGATTTTCGGGGCTTTCATCCCATATCTTCTGTATGGCAGCTTTGAATGTTTCAACATCCATTGGTTTGAGATCTCGAAAGTGAGTTTCCATAATTCTCCAAATAGAGAAATCCAGAAGATTTGCATCTGGTGAAGAAGCTGGTCATACTTCCTTAGAATGAAGTGGCATAAGGCAAATTCTTGGTGCACCATGCTTCGGTACAAATTTTCTCCATGGGACGGTGTAGAATCCTGTTGAAACACCATTTTTCGGTTGCCGAACATCGTTGAAGTATGCTTCTTCAGATGTTTTTTCAGGACTTCTTTTACGTGGTATGCTGCGGTGATTTTTATACCCTTATCAATAAGTAGCAGTGGTAGACAACATTCCGCAGAAATCTTGGGGTCAATTCGTGTACCCGTTTGCGTTTCCTTCCTCTGCCTGAGCTATCGATCAATGATCCGATTGTTTTTTTGTTTCACTAGAATTTTCCTGTGTACTTCCTAGCGACAGCCCGGTGCGATTCACCGATTTGCACATCACGAACCACCAATTTTCAGATACACAAGGGAATTGCTTTCAAAATCACTACGTTCTTCATTTTTTCAACTGAATCAATCGCGATCACGTGTACAAATGCACCACTTTAGTAGCAAACTATTTAGTTGCAAACAAGTTAAACAACCATCAATGTCGCTGAATCGAATCAAAATCAAATTACTGTAACCAATTATGACAGATTTATGTTGCTTGGGCCGGTCAAGCCGTTTGCTTCAAAACACGTCAGAATATCAAAACATTAACAATCGTGGTGTCCTTCGACGGAAACTTATTGAAAACATATCGAGTTTTGAAGTGGGCACTGTTTGTTGTCAGTGTTCTTTTACACCACAAATGATTGATAGTTCTTTTAGTTGAACTCTTTTTTTAATTATCATTCTATAAGTAAAACTTAAAAAAAAATAAAAAAAATCTAGGGTTTTTTTTTCATTAGGGCGAATCTGCAATTGAGAGACTCTCTTTGATTACTTTTTCTTTCATTCATATTCCATTCAGCGTTACGTTTTTCATTCAAATATTTGTAGAGTATAGTAGTCAGCACTGTTGTGTTTCTATCTGTACTAAAGAATCCTTCAAGAGATTAATAATGGCGCTGAAATAAATAAAAGAGAGCGAGAGAGGAGAGAACCTCTCATTATTAGATTCGCCCTTTTGAAAAAAAAACTCCTAGAAATAAGTTATCAAGAGAGACTGCAGTATGATAACTTTAATTTAAACCAAATAAATGAGATAAATTTAAAAAAATGTGATGAGGTGGCACTTTATTTTGCCTATCAGTGATAAAGAAGAAGGCCCGATACCTCGCGGACGTCTCGAAGAGGGAAGAAATCCTATTTTTTTGTTTTAAACCTTCCTTGGGTATTAAAAAAACTGACACAAAAGACATTAGGATCAATATTGACCCGGATTTGAACACAATGTTTGTACCCCGTTTAAAAGATTATGGTCTCAATAACGCATAAAAGGTAGAAAAATCTGACTCCAATAATATTGGCCACCGGAAATCTACTACAAAAGGAAGGAGGTTTGGCTTTCGATGTGTGAACAGAATTGCATACAATACATTCCAGACTAGTTGTAGAGAGTTGTCGTCTTCGGCAAAGTTTCTCATTATGTTATTTGTCGTCTTAAAAACTTATCAGATTATTTCCAGATCATGTCGCAGAGATGGCGCTGTAGAATATAGTTTCCAAATGAAGCGCTAAGGAGTTGCCGTCTCGGGCTCGGGCTCGATTTCCGGTCTAGTCTAGGAGTTTTTCGTTAAGGAAAATTTCTTGACTCCCTAGGCAAACGTTATAATTGTACTTGCCACACCATCAGACTAATGTAAAAATGGTATCTGGCATCTAAAACTCTTAATTATTAACTGTGGGTGTGCATTTAGAGAGCAAACAAAAAGCTAATACCTTTCTCGTCAAATCTATCACCCATTTTTCAAAACTTTCCTGGAAAAGCAATGAATTTCTGTCAACCTTAGCAAATGTTCTTCAAAATATATTGAATATTCACCTAGTAATTTTTTTATGTACATCAGTAATAGCACAAAGTTTTCCACTTCAAATAAATACCTGATGTCTCTATCGAGAATTTCGTGAAAATTATTAGGATTGATTCTGGTACTTCATTCCATGGTTCTTAAACAAAGATAAAACATAAGAAAAGTTGACGTTGACAAATTCCCGAATCTTTCAAAACAAGAATGTGGAACTTATACGACAATGCCTACAAAATTTTGACAAAAACCGCACTAGAGCTTCATTTGGCTGCAGCGCCATCAATGAAGCCAAATCTGAAGCAAATCTGATAATTTCAAAAGATGACAAATGATATACTGATTTTTTTTTTTGCCGAAGACGGCAACTTTCTAAACATAATTTGGCAAAGATAGGCTGCAGTGCTATCTCTACAATACGATCTGAAACTATTGTGCTGATTTCAACTGTCTTCATTTTACATTTTCAATATCTTTGTGACGGATTCATTTGGCACAGATAGACTGCAGCGACATCTTTGCGGCCCAATATGGAACTAACCTGATAATGTCAAGTGTCAAAATTTTACATTCTCAACAACTTTGCCCAAGACGGCAACTCTCTCAAGCTTCATTTGACAAAAATAGGCTGAAAATTTTTACAAAGATTGACGGAAAAATTTGGAACTAATATTATAATGTGAAATTACTTCATTTTACATTCCAAACAACTTTGCTGAAGACGGCAACTCTCTTAAGCTTCATTTGACAGATAAAGACAACAGCGCCATCTCTGCAGCACGATTTGGATCTAATATAATGATTTCAAAGACCATTCGTTACGCGCTTAGAAACTTTGCTGCTGCCAATTCTCTAGAATGAGTCTGGAATGTTTTAATACAGTTCTGTTAACACAACCAAACTAAATCTTTCATACCTTTGGAGCAGATTCTCACGGAACAATGATACCGAAACCAGTTTTTTTTGTGTCAATGCATTTTTGAGAGCAGAACTTTTCGAATGGTGTACAAACATTGACTCTATGGTTAAATTTCGAAATTCTACAAAGGGTTGAAGTCCGAGTCAATATTGACCCAATGTCTTATGTATTTTATTTTTTTGTACAACCACCTTATACTGATTTTTTATACAAAACTGAAGAACTTCGTACAAAATTGAAAAATAGATAATGTCAGCCCGATTGGCTTGAAAAAAGATAGCATACATTTAAGTTGTTCCATCGGTCAAAATTGACCCCAATATCTTAGGAAGGGTAATTCTGAACTGAACCTTTTATTTGATTTTAAAACTCCCAAAAAAAGAACGCAAACACAAACACTGAAATAGATACAAACTTAAACTTAACATATAGGTTAAACAAATTAAAATCTAAGACTCATGTTAGTCAAGAACACATTGATGTTTTTATTAAATTCCAGATCACGTTGGACACACACATACTCTAGATTTTCAGTTGAAATTTTGTTTTTTTTCACGATGGCGAAATTCAGCATTGCGTTAATCTATTTATTTAAACTTTTTTTTATTTTACTCAGTGTATTTTTTATCAGATCATACTCATAAGACACATATGAAGATTTCCTTTCTCCTGAAATTAAGGTTCACATTTACGGTGACTTTAACCAATGCCATGTTGACTTAAAAGGGTGTATTCGATAAAAATGGCACACACATATATACTCATCAAAATTAAACTGATTATCGGATTTTCTTGAAATTTTCAGGGAATGAAGAACTACTAATGAGTTTGATTCACAACATTTGTTTTATTCAATTTCGTCTCCCATCCCGAATGCCCGCACCTTCCTTTTCACTCCACCCTTCAAATTTTGTACAACCGATTTTCCCAGTGTTTTTGTTGTTTTTACCCAAATTTTCTTCAATTCTAGCTCTGTTTTTATAGTTTTGGAATGTTTGAGAAGTTCCGTTTTCATAATTGCCCAGAATTTTTCAATTGGACGAAGTTCCGGTGAATTTGGTGGGTTCATATCCTTTGGCACAAAATTGACTCCGTTGGCTCGGTACCACTCCAATACGTTTCGAGCGTAGAGGCAGGATGCTAGATCAGGCCAAAACAGAGTTGATCCTTTGTGCTTCTTAATGAATGGCAAGAGACGCTTCTTAAGGCACTCTTCCGTGTAAATCGCACCGTTTATTGTTCCGGAAGTGATGAAGGGAGCACTTATTTCACCACATCCGCAAATCACCTGCCAGATTAAAAACTTCTTGGCAAATTTCGATAGTTTCTTCTCTCGAACATCCTCCGGAACATCGAACTTCGACTTGGCAACGAAATATTCTTGCCCAGGAAGTTGACGGAAGTCGGCCTTGACGTATGTTTCGTCATCCATCACGATGCAACCGGATTTGGTGAGCAGCTTCGTGTAAAGTTTCCAGGCGCGGGTTTTCACAGTGATGTTTTGTTTTTCATTCCGGTTTGGGCTTTTTTGCACTTTGTATACATGTAACCCAGCACGCTTCATGGTTTTCTGCACAAAACCGACTGACACCTTAGACTTTTTAGCGACATCTCGAATTGACATGTTTGGACGGTTCTTGAATTATTGTACGACTTTCCTGGCCATTTTACTGTCCTTTGGACCACTTTTACGACCACTTCCTTCCTTCCTTTGGACACTCAGACGCTCCTTGAAGGTTCTTATTACACGAGACACAGTTGTATTTGCAATTCCAAGCCTTTTAGCAATCCACCGGTGGGACGCCCCTGGATTTTGATTGTGAGTGCACAAAATTTTCTCACGGACAATTTCTTGTTTCGACGACATGACTGGAACTACTGAATGTATAACTATGAAACTTGGCAGATGTAAATAATACACTATGGATAAGATCTACTCAAATTTCTAGGTTTTTTACTCATACGATTCAAAAGTTACAGAAGATTTTCTGTGTGCCATTTTTATCGAATACACCCTTTATTATGGACTTTGAAAATGAAAATATATTACATAGTAAAACAACAAATCTTGGTCTTAACCAAAAAATTCACATAAAGAACCAACAGAACTGCTATCTGGATATTTTTTAACAAATATTTCCGAAGATTCCTGGGTGACTGAATCATTGACTCTATTATGGAAAAATAAGGCATACCACACAGCAATAAAATATTCCCGTTTCATACATAAACGCCAGAGACTAAACAACTGGGAATATGAGAAAGTCTTTGACTATGAACATGCAGATGATAACAACATTAAATTCAAATTAAATTTTGTGAACTGGCAATCAATCTTTAAGAACGAATAAAATATGTTAATAAATTCTACAAAATCTTGTCAGAAATAATTGAGCAAGAAAGTCCTCATAAGCAGAGAAGACGTCAAAAATATGCTCAATATGAATTTAAGAAACTTGATAAACCGCAAGCAAAAAACTCATAATATGTACTAGCACAACAATAGCGATGAAAGCTTAGAATATAATATAAATTAAATAGAAATAAAGTACTGTCCAAAAAACTTCTTTGCTGAGCAAAAACAATATAAACATCAGAAAACTATCCTACGGAAATGCATCTTAATGAAACTATTGCCATAACAAAGAAAAAAAATACAATCTCTTTGCACCTTCTTTTAATAAATGTGTACAACATTTTCTGAAGAGGACCGCGACCGCAATTATATTGCTTGTTTTTCAAGGAATATTGGCGTGAATCAATTCCATGCGCAGGATATTTTTCTGGCTCTGAAATATGTAGATGCCTCAAAAGATACAGATCTTGATTGAATTTCGAAGCTCTTATGAAAAGCTAAGGAACTTACGGCTCATCTGTTTTGGAATTTCAAAGTTTTACCGATATCCGGAATACATCGATGGTACGTATATCAACATTCTCACTTCAATTCGCAATTGCATAAAAACTACTGGTTATATCTGAAATCTAAAATAATCTAAAATAAATAAAGAAAAAGCAACCTTCTGCTCCTTCTTTTGGATGTATTAAATTCCAGATCAATCTGTAGTTTTTATGCAATTGCAATTGTTAGTGAGAGAGTTGGTGTACTTACTATCGAAGTATACCTGTATTTCCAATTTTTTTTTTAATATTAAAATAATGTCGTAGATATTAAAGAAATTCAAAATAAGAAATTGAAGCATTTATGATTGCTTTAAGCACAAGTTTATGGCGAAAAGGAATACTATATTAGGAATATTTTCATCATCCGTGTCATTTGACTTTATTCGCAGACTTCAACAGGTTTTTAAGATAACAAATCACTTACTTCCAGAGTAAAAATTCTCAGTTTTCTGGAATATTGTTTTTTAACTAAATAGATAGTTCGTTGCCGTTATAAGCCAAACAACATTGAAAGTCAAAATTATTTTGAATTGTTATTTAGGAATATGCATATTTTAAGGGCTGAACTTATGAAATAAAACGAACGATCGAGTTTTAAATTAGTAATTTTATCTCCAAGATGTCACTTTTGCAAATAGATTTTGCTGACAAAATGCAATTTTTTTTATTACAATGCGTCGTTTTTATGCCGTTAATGTTATTTTCTATAATCTGGCCAAAAACTAAATAAATTAGTTTTTGATGATAATTTTGTCAAACATATAATTCGCGCAGTTAATGATACGTTTTAATGATTTATTCTTTGAATAAATGATACGACATATAAATTGATATACTTTTTTGATAAGCTATTTAAATTTGAAACAACTATTTTACTAGGAATAGTAGAAATTTGCAATATCTCAGAACACTCGCTTCTACAAATAAAAGCTAATCTAAATCTGTTAATTGAATCTTAGCTTCAATATAGCAGTGTAATCCCCTACATTTTGTATCTTTCTTTTTTTATATAAATCATAATTTATGCTACAAATTTCCACTGTTCCCAAAACAACTACATAACTGGGACAGTTGAAGGATTGGTTGACCGGACAAGGGTTCGTGGATTCGCCAGTCTCTTGTCATTTGAAGACACGCGGTTCTGGCCGTGATCTTCTTAAGGTCCTCATTGAGATTGACTGGCCCTGATACAACAAGCCATCACGTAGGCTATCCTCTCAGGGCAACCTGCTGAAGATAGTCCTGATAGGTAGTCCTTGCACTAATGGTTCGTTTTTATCACATCACATCGCATCACATAAACTATGCCAAAATCTACACCTTCCGAATAACTAAATGAAAATGCGAAGGTGTACCCCTTATATAACCTTCCAGGCTCCCTATGAGACGTTCCTTACTTAAATATGAAGTCTGTGCTAGGATTATACTGTGCATTTGGTAAATTTACTCTGGAAAATCGACATTACCTTATATTTACGTTATTTTAAATAGTTTCAAGTAGAAAATCAATCAGTTTCAATTATAATACTGATATTTAGGAATTTTTCAGATAGATTGGTGCAAAGATTTCAAAAAGCGGTCATGAAATTAGTTATTAACGTTCAAAACCTGACCGGTTTTCGTGACGCTCCAAATTCTCGTACGTGTACCCCTTTATTGAAAACAAAGACGTAGTCCTACGTTGAAAACATTAATCAGAATTGGAAGGCTAACACGCCATTTTTCGAAACAAATGAGTCAATGAATTCGAAGCTCTACAAGTAAAAGTGCCTGAAAAAACTTCTGCACTGTGTGGGCTTTGATGAATGTACCATCTCGACTCAGCGTCGATCTAAACTCGCGGTGGAAAGCTAACTTTCTTGTGTCCCTCTTCTCCTCAAGTAGGGTATGTGTCCCTTGACTCAGCATAATATGCAGCAGTTCGTAACCTTTTTAATCATAACTCATGAAGTAATTGAGCAGTAAACAATTTTCAACTATTATAACATCGTCTTAGATAAGCTTAATAAGAATGGTTTGAATCGCGAAAAGTAAAACTGCTTACTTACTAGAGCCGATAACTTTCGATGGAAATGGATGTAATATAAGTCTTAAAGCGTAATAAGTCTGTTCGTGGATGCAAATTCGTCTCATTATTTAGATTATTTGTTAATTAAAAATTTCGTGTAGTTTATTTGTAGAATTTCTTTAGGTACACCATTTTTTGCTTCAAATCATTATTTCAGAAGAGATATCAAAATTAAACTACTTTGAGTCTTCTGAACGATGTTCACAAATGATCGATCGGGTATCCCTTTACAAAACTTCAGAATTCCTACTGAATAGATATTGCATTTGTTCAGTTCTAGTTTGAATAATCCATTTGAAAATAATTCAACCACCAATTTAGCTAAATTTGTTTCTTGAGTTCTACGTTCTTCTTCCTTCGCCAGATTGAATAAACGGATTTAAACCCTACTAACCTACCAGAAATTAAGCCTGTATATCCAAGCAACCAGATTCTCAAAGCTTCGATGTAACTAACTTTTGGAAGTGTTCTTAGGCATTTTGCTAAAAAAAATCAACCCCATCTGATAAATATATTTCATATACTGATGATCTTTGTCAAACACGGCAGCTCTTTAGAGATTTATATGGAACAGATAGATCGCAGTGCCACCTGTGCATCAAAATCTGGAATCATAGAGAACAGACATCTAACTAGAATTTGAAAAATGTGTGAAAAATTTAACGATCACTTCAGAAAGGCAACACAAGAAGCATCATCGTGATGGCGCTGCTATCGCAAAATTCATAAGTTAATGTCAATGGTAAATATAGATACAGTATGTTTTTGCTTATGGCAACACATGATTTGCCTTTTTTTATGAAATTCATCTAACACTCAATTTCTCAATTTCGCAATTTCTGATTTTACTAAAATATTATGTAGGGATCGCTTTAAAGCCCGAGTCAACTTAAATTTGGACGCATTCAAGTAATCATAACTCAAGAATCAAACTACAAAACGTCAAACAAAAAGGTATTTATTGAGCGTTTTGAATGAACTGTCGCACTTGTGATCATGCCATCATTATCTGCACAATCGTTGGTGACACTATACCGGCGAACTCATTCCACTTAAAAAGCATTTGTTGTGCATTTGTCACCGCTTTACCGCATCCTCGAAGTTTTCGCTTGACAATGGCCCAATATTTTTCGATCGGTCTGAACTCAGGGCAGTTCTGAGGATTAATCTCTTTGCGACGAAATTGACATTGTTTGCAGCATACCATGCTAGTACCTCCCTAGAGTAGTGACAGCAACTAGATCCGGCCAAAATAAAACGTTGGTCTTGTGTTGATGAATGAAGGAAGGAGTAATCGTGCTCGCTTCTTGGCCATTAAATTTTGTTTCAGGGAGCGATTCGGATGGTAACTGGTACAAAAAGAATTATATCCTGCTCTTTAACCCATTTCCGTCCGCTGTTGTGTATACGCAACAGTGGTTTTGCAAAATTCGTGTATGCATGTACGTTGAATACGATCAAAACAAATTAGTTTGTTTGAAAGGTATATCCTTTGGCTATCTTACTGACTGTGTTCACACACACCAATAGAAAAAAAATCACAAATTGCATTGTATGAGTTGGTACATGTCTTATGGACACAATTTCAATCATAAACTAGAAGTTACTGGTTATATGTTTTGTCATTTCACAATCGGAATATGTTCACAAAAGGCCAAATATTATTTGTAGCTAGGTAACCATCCATTAAGGTGTGGCTGAGTGTGTACCATTTGAGCTTAAAATGCATGTTGCATTCTATTTGTCGAGCAATGCTGCCAGTGTTGCGTATACGCAACTGTGCTGTCTGACGGTGTACCTAAGCGTCAAAAAAAAAAACCTCTAAAAATGCTAAATTTCATTAATGCATCCACAAGACTTATATTTTGATACGATATCGTCGAAAAAAAAATGTTTTGTGGAAAACGGCGTAAATGGGTTAAAGGATGTTGCGTACGGTGGAAAAGTTGGAATCGTATTTCTTTTCCAAATCACGTGTTGAGACACTTGGGTCGCCTTTCATGTACCTCAACACCTTTCTCCTCAGCTCTTTGTTCCCGGTGCCACTTTTTTGATAGATGCGCTGTGCTCAATCCACACTCAGAGTATCCTTGTTTTGTTTGATAACGGTGTACTTTGGGATTTTTAACACTTATGCTATTTTTGAGGCAGACCACGAAGTATTCTCCAGATGCTTGTGCAATTTTCCTTTCTTAAGTTCCATGACCCGTAATTTCGAGATACGTTGATAAATCGAGAAAAACTTTTCTTCAATTTATTTGTGAATGAAACATCAACAAATACCTTTCAAACGTTTTTTGTTCCAACCATCAGGGACGCAGTGGTGCATTAAACCGTGCGTCCAGATTTACTTTGAGTCGAGCATATTAAATTCCTTTGAACTGTTAAAAAAATCTGTAAGTAAAACCATTATTGTTATGTTTTCCTACCGACAGTTACATCTTCATTGCGGCTCACGAAAAGCCCAAACGCGTGCAATTTTCAAGCAAGCTTCAATTGAGCCATAAATCATTTGCACTGTTTGCTTTTGTTTTCTGTCCCCTTTCAAGCCTGCTAAGGATCCATTTTTATTTCTTGTTAGTCCAAGAACAAAAAAGGCCACTGCCGACTTTCTGCACAGGAGGGCTCAATGTGCATCGGCACCGAACTTCGAGCCCGAGACGGGATCAGGGCAATTAGCTGACAGATGCTGACGGCGGTCTGTCTCGTTAGATTCTAAAAAAAACCAGAAAACGAGCGAAAAAAGTGAATCCCTCACCAGGAGACAACTTTTCAATTTCCTATAAATTACCATTAAAAGCACCAGCTGAAGGCGATCGGGTCGGGATCAGTACTGGCAGGATCGAGTGAAGGTGAACCACTAGGAGTAAAGCAAAAAAAAACGTCCCGCCGCTGCCGTCGTCATCGTCGTTGATTTTGTCGTTGGAAATAAGAAACTCCTCCATCTGGATTCGGGTCGAAAAGAGTTATGAATTTATTTATGACATTCATAGAGAGCCAATAAGCGGTTTCACCTTGCATCGGTTGGCCGCGGCAGCCAGAGTGTCCCATCCCAATTGAAGCCCATTGCATCGAAGACGTTGCAGCAGCGCATCAAAAAAAAAAAAAAAAAGAATACGAAGGATAAAGGTATAGAAATTCATACATGGAGGCGATGAAGACGCAGCGCAGATGGACCGAAAGGAGCTGAGGGGACACATTCGACCGGATCAGTGTCGTGTATTTCATATTTATATAAAATATTGAAAGATTTTCTTCGTCTGTCCCATCGGTTCATTGCGCACAAACCGGCAGGGTCTTTTGGTTTCGCTTTCGGTTGGGCTTTCTTGCTCTCTTCGATGAGCATAACTTCGGATAAAGGAGTAAATGATCTCTTGATATATTTTATGCCCATTTCGGGATCAAAATAAAAACAAAGAGTTATGTCTTGAACGGATGAGCCTGGGAGGAACCAGTTCCTTGGCCTCTGCCTGGGTGAGGTATTCATTTTTCGAGCCCCCAGGTAATCATATTTTACACTCTGCGTGAACCTTTGTATGTCATAAATATGCACTGGGAGTGTTTGCATGATATTCCAATTAAAATCATAAACGCAATGTGCAGTGGAATCAAATTTCACACAGTTTTCGTGAATAACGGCATCATGCAATTGCGAGTCATTAATCTACACCAATTTGGAATCCGAAGCCACTGAGTTCATATTTCTAATTACGACTTTGTTCCAGCTGCTTCAACGAGGTTGGATTTCAAACACTCAAAACTCAAACGTCTCAATCCTAGGACTCATCTCAATAAAAATTAATTAAAATTACAACCAGTTCCTTTTATCGTCCAGCAGATGCACGGAATCAGCTTCTTCTGATCTACTTTTCCAAAATACCCAAAACCTCCAAAACCGACAAGTGGTTGTAGTAACAAATTTTTATGAATCCATGTCTAGCTGATTGGTTCCCTTTCAATCGTCTTGCTGTATTCGCTCTAAAATCTTAACCCAGAATGGTGCTGCTGCTGCTGCTGCTGCTGCATATCATCCATTCAAAAACGGACGGATAATTATCAACCCAAGAAAGACGCCCAACCAAATGAAGTCATTCCGAAAGGGGTCTCCCTTCGAGAGGCTGTGTGGCAGCAGCTGATGTTTATCCGAGAGCATGAATCGTTTGGCCTTCCAGGGAACTTGTTGCTAAATTAGAAGTATACAAGCGTCAGAGATTGAGCTACTTTGCGCTTGTCTCAATTGAACCATAAAACTCAAGCTGTGAACGTATCTTGGCATCAAAAATCTCTCTAAAACCATTTTTTTCTTCTTTCAATATAGGATTTCGACTCCCCGAGGTTGATATGGGTGATTTTTACAACCTTCTGGGCCATTCGGTCTTGCGGAGTTTTTTGGAAACATGCGAGTGGGCCTCCCATCACCGTTGACCGATGGCCTCTCCGGTCTTTGTGTTTCGTTTCATCGGGCCTCAAGCTTTGATTGGACGAAACAAACCAAAATAGGATGCGGCTAGCAAGCTGGCCAGCAAGTTTTATGGACGGACCCCTTTGGACTATTAAGTCGTAAAAAATGTGCTACGACCAAAAGATGGAAGACTAGAAAACATAACGCCTTGTGATTTGCTGCTTTGTTTGATCCCTGAGCGGGCGAAAAAGCGTTTCTTCTCGGAGGAATGCGGAAGTTTTTGACACAACATTGGGTTTGGTAAATTGATTTTCCTGGGACGCTGGAAGTTTGTATGGTTTATGGTGCTGTTGGCATGGCAATTGACAGCTTGCAAGATTGGTTGCTTGTTTTTGGCAATATTGTTGCTGATTGAAAGGAATGCTGAAAATGCAAGCTGTAATCTTCATCTAGCAACTCGAAGAAGCAGCTTTGTGTTGGAACATCATGTCGGTATGAGTCATAAGGCAGAAGCTGGTGATGAAATAGATGCCGGTAATTGAAAAACTACAAGTCGAATGATTTAATTTAGTTTTCGATAGTTTTTAAAATACGATTATCTTGCTATTGGAAAATAGGCATTCTGCTGCACTGGCGAATTCCATTGGAAATTCAGAAGTGGCTGAATGATCTTTTTTAAAATGAATAAAATATTATATTGTTCCCCAGTAATGGAAAAAGATCCTAAAATTTCAGAGTAGAGTGGTAAAATTTGGTAACTTATAGAAAACAAATAATTACATAACCATTTGACAATACATGAATCCACTCGATCATTGCCAAGCTAAAACGAAGCCTGCACAGAAAAAAAATCGATTCATTCCGTATTCTTAAATAAACAAACAAACAAAAATCACAATAATCTGAACAACTATTTCATATGAATTCGTGATTTAGATCCTTTAAAAGCAAATCGTTTTTTTTTTTTTCATAAAATTTCAGTCATATCAATGAATGAAGTTCACTCTTAGTTATTGCGGCCACCAGAATTCATGTTAAACACAAGAAATTTTATGCAAATTTTGTATATACACTACCAGTCATAAGTACGGATTCGCTTGGAAAAGTATTGCAACACTCAGTTGAATATTGCATCACCTCGAAAAGTTTAGCATCACCTACACAGGTACATTCATATAGTCTAATGACCCTTAATATCTGCAAAGGTCCAGTCTTCGGCAAAGTTGTTCAAAAGATCAAAGGCATTCGAAAGGTTTTATTTGAAATTTCACCGCTACGTGGCGCTAGTGAGCATGACGCTATGAGCATTTTCAACTTGTTCTATCTCGTGATTCTGATAATATAGAGAGCTCGAGTCTTTACAGAAGGGGCTATTTGGGCCGGATTAACTACGTATCCAAGTGATTCACGACTAATTCACCTCAATTTGAATGGATTTAGGACTGACTGACTTCTCTTTCAAGTGATTATACCTGCTTTAGGTCGGATTCATTTCATATTCTAGTCATTCATGTATGATTAAATTAATATTCATGTTTTTCAGGACTGACTCACATCACATACACGTGATTCAGGCCTGGTTTCCTCCACATTAAAATTATTCAGGCCCGATTCTCTTAATATTCAAGTGATACAGGATTGACTCACCTCAAATTCAAGTGATTTAGGACAGACGGAATTATCATTGAAGTATATCAGGTTTGAATCACTTCATATTCAAGTGATTCAGGAAGAACTCACCCCAAACTCAAAGTTTAGCACTGTTTTACCACACATTCAAGTGATTTATGTCTGGTTAATTTCATATTCATGTGATTCAAGGCTGATTCACTTCATATTCAAGTGATTCAGGACGAATTCAACTTATTCAGGGCTGACTTACAACACATTCTAGTGATTCAAGTCAGATTCACTGAATTTTATAATAATTCAGGTCTGATTTACTTCATATTGAAGTGATTAAGTTCACCTTATCAAGTAATTCAAGGCGGACCCACTTCATATTTTAGTTAGTCAGGTCTAATTCATTTCGTATTCAAGTGATTCAGCACTGACTAACCGCATAATCCAGTGATTCGGAATTGACTAACTTTACGTTCAAGAGATTGATTATTTTGTAGATCTGGTTCATTTTGTATTCAAGTGATACATTTTTTAAGTCTGATGCACATCATATTCAAGTGATTCAAGTCTGATTAACTTCATTTTAAAGTGATTCAGTTTTGAAATACCTTTAAATCAAGTGTCTCAGGACCACGTTACTCCATTTTTTAGTGATTCAGGTCTGACCCAGCACTGGTTCACTTCATGTTCACTAATTTAATATTTTATTGTCTGATTCACTTCATGCTACACAGAGAGGGGATAGGTTTTGTCCTGTTATTAGAGCCAACGGTGGGTATTTCGAGGAATCGAAAATTTAATTGATAACTACAACAAACTTCAAATTTTCATACGGCACATTTTGCTTGTTATTTTCCTTTGGTGGTTGAAATAAACAACTTTTCATAGAACAAAACTTAAGTAAACTCATTATTTTGCCACTCACCTTCTTTACCATCCGGATGTCAACATTTTGACTCATCTGAACAATTTTGTTTCTTCTGAACAACTTTGTCGAAGAACAAAACTTTCCGTCTAATCAGAATCACGAGAACAAGTTGAATAAAGGGCGAACACGAAATTATTGCGACACCGAAAATGTCATGCCAATTTTCTTATAATGTTTAGAATCAAACCAAAATTTTAGGGTAGTTTTATACATATATTTACTTCAAAAATCACAAGAAAAGTTAATCGATGGAGCCTTGAGTGTAAAATTGTACGCATTTTCGCTTGATGCCCTCCATCAAAGTCTTTACAGTGTCATCCGGTACCAGTTTCTCAGTTTTTTTTTTTCCATTTTCTTAACATATCCTTCTCGTCTTTGACTGTCATCTTGCTCTTTCAAAGTTCCCGCTTCATCATTGCCCAGTACTGCTCCACCGGGTGCAGCTCCGGACAGTTTGGCGGATTCATGTCCTTTGGAACAAAATGGACAGAATTGGCCTCATACCACTCCAGGACACTTTTAGAATAGTGGCATGATGCCAAATCTGACCGAAATAGCGGTGTTGCTGCAAGAACGGCAAAAGGCGCTTCTCGAGGCACTCAGATTTGTAGATCTCGCTATTTATTGTGCCCTTTGTCACGAAAGGCTCACTCCTCAGTCCGCAAGAGCAGATGGCTTGCCAAATGAGATATTTGGAGGCGAACTTCGACATTTTCTTCTTCTTAAATTTGTCATCCACATAGAACTTGCTCTTGCTGGTGAAAAACTCCAACCCCGGAATTTGCTTAAAATGGGCTTATATATACGTTTCGTCGTCCATCACACAGCAGCCATATTTTGTCAGCATCTTCTCGTGGAGCTTCCATGCCTGAGTTTTAGCCGTCGATTGTTGCCGCTCATCGCGGTTTGGGAAGTTCTGTACCTTGTATGTATGTAGTCCAGCTCTCTTCTTTGCATTCTGGACGTAGCTCTGCGACATGCCGATCTTTTTGCCAAATCACGGCTTGAGACGTTGGGATTTGCTTTAATCATCCGCTTCATCTTTCCCTCCGCCTTTTTGTTCTCCGGTCCCGGTTTTCTTCCAGCTCCTTTGCCGTGGTCCAACGTCAACCGCTCTAGGAACCGCTTCAACACTCTGGAGACGGTTGAATGGTGAATGTTCAACATTATTCCCAACCGCCAGGAAATTCCAGGTGTTTGGAAAGAATTTGTTCTCTCGACTCGCGTTGGTTCACCTCCATTTTCGTTGAATCGAAAAACACGACTTCAAGTTTGACAGCATATAAACAATACACATCAATGAGAAAGTGTGCAAAATTTGGTTGATTTTTACCCAGTGGTAAAAAAGTTATGCCCTGTTGAATGTGTCGCAATAATTTCGTGTTCGCCCTTTATGCTCAATGTTCCATGCTCACTAGCGCCATGTAGCGCTGAAATTCCAAACAAAACGCTCCATTTATCGAATTCAATTGCAAATATTAAGGGTCTCGAGATAAAGCATAATGAATGTACCTATATTTAGGTGATGCTAAATTTTTTGGGGGGTGATGCAACTGAGTGTTGCAATACTTTTCCAAGCGAGTCTTTACTTATGACTAGTAGTGTATCTGTCACATTTCTCAAATACTTATCAAAACATAAACTAAACAAGCAATCGCTTTCGCTTTTCAAAATATTCAAATTAAACCTCTTGTTTATATTATCAAAAAATTGAAGGTTTGGTAATATATGACAAAATTGTTAGCACATAAAAAATATAAATAATTTTTGAATGTTAAAAAAAGATTTATATTGAAAAGTTTTAACAGAAAATTTATATTTAAATAAGTTATTAGAATTTTTTTGCGTAAATACAATTCTTTATAAAAGATTAAATCAAATAAAAAAATAGTGTGAATAAAATTTAAAAAAAAATATTATGTATTAATGACAGAACTTTTTTTTTAATAACTTAAATGTTTCGAATAGAAAAATCTTATAGTCAATTTAAAAATTATTATTTTGTTTGAAGAACATAAAATAATTCTCTCTTATTTTTGAATTTTTGATATTTGTTTTTAATTTCATTTTTTATTTTGTGATTAAATTAATATATGAATAATAAGCGATCGTTGCATGCATAATAAACAACAGTGTATTAATGAAGTTTTTTATTACATTTTCAATTGAAGAAATTTATTTAAGGGAAATAAAAAAATTATAATAAAAATTTAAAAAAAAAATTCCAAAAGTATCTTTCTCACACAAAACACAGTTTGTCTCACACGTTTTTGTTCCGAGTTGCATGTTCTATGCCTGTGCCAAAATCTGGCTCATAAAGTCCAGATCGTTATTGCTTGAATCCGATAATAGATGCGTAAAATTCTTTCTTTCCGGGTTGAAAGCTAATCTAGATGTTTAAAAACGTACCTACAATTTTACACCATATATAAGTTGGTACTTATTTTCCTGCCCTTCGGTTCAAAATGGGGTATAAGCGCGTTCTGTCGCTTGGTTGTGGGAGATTCCATATGTGAACAGGCTGCAACATCAACGCTCAAAAGTGCCTAAACCAATTGGACAGCTTGTAATGATCACTTGAAGATTCGATGGGGGATCATTCCAATATCAATTCCCAAATGTAGCACGTTGCAAAATGTTTCTTGTCTTCTATAACTAAACATGATGCAATTCAGTAAACGAGTGGAAACTCATCGGATATAATCTCTCATTTGCATCCGTCGAACCATTCTGAACGGCCGTTGTGAGAATATCACCATGAAAATCTCACATGCGCATAACATGCTACCAATTACTATTGCTCTCTCTCTTCTTTTTCCACATTTTCTTCCCTATCCTATGACCGCGAGCAATACAATATGACATCGTACATAGGCGATACGCCAGCATAGGCATTTGCCAAAAGTCAGCTCTTCAAAAGCAGAAACACTGACATGACACAGATTACGAACGGTATATTACCCTAACCAATTTTACCTTCAACCATATTTTCTAACAACATCTAACATCTAACAATCTATAAAATATACTAAATATTCGTAACATTATGTACAAAGAGCAAAGAGAGGGGGCACCAGGGCACCCAAGCAAACGATTTGGATAGGGAGCATGGGACTGCCTCCTACTTATTGTTAACATTTCGCGGAACAAGGGCTTTTGGGTTTATTCTATCAATTGCGGGCTCGAATCTATTGCTGTGGTTGTGAACTTACTTCTCGAAGGAACGTACATTTGCGGGTTTCGTGTAAGGGTATCTGCTTACGGGCCCGCCCAATCGCTTTGGCCCCTCGTACAAAAGCTTGATGATCACAAACAACAATAGAATTCTGCTCAATCCGTTTTCAGATTATTCCACTGCCATGATAAGTTAACTTGCTCAATAGAAGGTACTATTTCATCATCGTCACCATTATCATTATATTTTAGTTGGTTCTTATTAGGATGTTTCCAGTGTGGAAAGTAGAAACTAAAAATTACTGGATGGGTGAATAAGTGAAAACGAGAGCGATGATCACAACTAAAATAGCAGCGCTCATGGCAACTATCGGTGCGATTGCTCTTACATGTTTTTTATCGTTCTGATAAGCGTGATCACAGATTACGAAAAATTGTATAATCTTCCTCTCCATCATCTTCTACTCTGCCGTCTTGCTCTCCGTCATCTTACTCTCTATCATATTTTTCTGTTTTTTCCCTCTCTATCATTTTTTTCTCCATCACGTTCTCCCCATCATATTTCTCTTCGTAATTTTCCTCTCCATCATTTTACTTCTCACCATTTATCATATACCTTTTTTGTTCCTTACCATTTTATCATATATGTTACTACTTTTGTTTTTTTTTTCGTCCTTGGATTCTTTCAATATTGTAGTCATTTTTCACAGTTACCGATAAATTTTACTGGCATCTAGGTACTTCAGCAGTCGCTTTGCATTTTCGTCGTCGTTGCTATTAAGGGTTTAAAAATCGATCCCATGTTTTGCCCGGGCCGCTCCAAACTTTCTACAGTACAGGCATTTGTGCCGGACATCCACGACTGTCAATCAACACTCGCATATTGTTGGAGAAATCTTTTTCAACAGGAATTCATGTGTCAACCTTGTGTATGTTCGCAGTCGAGTGAGTACCCACTGATCAGCGGAATTATTCTGATCGATCCACTTTTTTGTTTCACGTTTAGTTTCCAATAGTTCCACTCCTGTCAGCTGCCTCCAACATTCTTCACACTGCTAACGAATGGCTTGCTTCATTGCCTTGATGGCATCCTCCTTAGGGACGGTGACGTTAATTGGTAAGCTATTTCTTGCTTAACCGGCATGTCGACAAAGATAGTACGGATGATTTCGTATCAGGCACTCAATTTCCTGTATCCAAGGGTGTTGGGATTAACCATAATTTAAGGCCGAAAGACAGCTAACAGAGTCCGAAAGCATGATCAGCTCATTTGTTGTTCCCATCACGTTAAGGGGACCCTCCCCTGGATTGGGGCAAAAATAAGGCAAAGTTTGTATTTTTTTTGTGGGAGAATGAAAAAGCGTACGAACTTCCGATTTGACGATTAAACTCGATTATTATTCAAAAATTCAAAGAGATATAATAATTGTGAAAATTCAAAATGGTGGCTACAAAATGGCGTTTTCCGTAAGCCTCTGCGCGCAAAACATGGAACGACAACGTCAAGCCTGCAAACAAAGAAAAAATGACAGAAAGGAATATGGCGGATAAGAAGGTGACGGAAAAGAAACAGAACATGTTGAAGAACAGTCGCAAATGAAGATAGTGATAAAACTAAGTGATGGAGAAAAAAAAGTCGAAGAGGAAGATAACAGAGAGCCAGATAACAAAAAAGAAAATGATGGAGAGGAATATAATAAAAAGAAGATGATGCAAAAGAAGATGACGGAGAGGAAGATAACAAAAAAAAACCTGATGGACAGAGAGATGACGGAGAAAAAGATGACGGGATAGAAGACGACAGAAAAAAACAGATTCTGTTGAATAAAAATATAAGAAACAACGACAACGTCAAGCCTGCAAACAAAGAAAAAATGACAGAAAGGAATATGGCGGATAAGAAGGTGACGGAAAAGAAACAGAACATGTTGAAGAACAGTCGCAAATGAAGATAGTGATAAAACTAAGTGATGGAGAAAAAAAAGTCGAAGTGGAAGATAACAGAGAGCCAGATAACAAAGAAGAAAATGATGGAGAGGAATATAATAAAAAGAAGATGATGCAAAAGAAGATGACCGAGAGGAAGATAACAAAAAAAAACCTGATGGACAGAGAGATGACGGAGAAAAAGATGACGGAATAGAAGACGACAGAAAAAAACAGATTCTGTTGAATAAAAATATAAGAAACAAATCAATCGCAAATTAAAATAGTGATCAAACTAAAAATAATGATGAAAGCCATAAGGAGGACGATGATTAAAAATTGAAGGTTACAGATGCGAAAAGAGAAACTGCCGACAAAGGAGAACCATACCCAAGTAACAATTTTAGTTATATTCAAGCCGTATAGCACTCCTCACGGCTTTGTTGATAAAACTACATTCAAAAGTTTTTTTGTCCACCAACACCTCCTCTATGCATCTTTAAGGTAAATCGCTGCTCCATGTATTTTTTCCTATCTTTTATCTCTCTCTCGCAAACTTACCTCGCAGTTTCAAATTGATAAATCTCGATTGTTAGTGAATGAACATCGAATCGAACTCTATCAGATTGCTCACAGCAAGTAAGTTTATAAAATGATGTGATTAAATATTCAATATCTCGTACCGAATCTAAATTATATCAATTTTAAATTTTGAAGAAATGGCTGCCTTCGAGAATGCTTCAGCGTATGCCGTTAAAGCCGAAATGTGTACAAAAGGACCCACTCTATAGATGGTTGTTAAAACAAGTTAGTAAAACCATTACAAAACCATAACGATTTTCAAAATCTCGTGAAAGATACATCAATTGTTATGTTATTCATTCTCCGTGCGTGGAGTAACGATTATGATGTAGAAGGAGATGTTCGCTCATCACCATGAGGCACCAAGAATGAACATTAATGTTTTTGGCTAGAATGAAAGATGTGAAGAGAAAGTGTTGAAAGTTCCGACAGTGTGCAGGCTGGAAATAGAACAGATGTTTTTATTTAGGAAAATTGAGCGAAAGGGCATGTATTCAGTGGTACTCGAACCATGGACGTCAATTTTTGCCTCACATCCCACTGCGGGGTAGGTTGTAGGGCGGACCAAGTCCGCCACTGCAACAGGCAAATATTGACGCATGAGAAGACGCTCATGTACCACTGTGGCTTGTATAGTTATTCTAGCGATCTCAGTGTTGCGAATCAAAACAAACCCAAAAAAGGAGAGAGTTCCTCTCCCATGTGCGCATCAATAAACAGAGTGCACACAATAGAATGATGAATATTGGCACGATAAAAGCCGAAAATTAATGCGCTTCGGAGATTGTGTGAGTTTACATTAAAAAAAAACAAGGTTGAAACAAATATATTGGATAAATTATTCTTAAATTTTTTTTATGGAATAAGATAAGGTTACATAAAAGAATGCCAAAATTGGTCTCTGATCCATAGTTTATTTGCATAACATTTGAAATTTGGTGTAGTCCCCATTTCAATGATTTTTATATTTCAATATAGCGCCCGGAAACAGTTTAAAGTTTTCGAATACGTATGTTTCGTCGTCAAATATGATACAAGAAAATGTTTGCATAAAATTGTGTAAGGCTTCTCAGCACTACTTTTTGCAGTGAAATTTTGCTTGTCCTCGTGGCTGGGCCTCTTTTTCGCTTTTTACGCCTTCAGTCCTTACCTCGGCTTCGCTTTTTGTACGTACGACGATTTTGATTTTTCTCAATAATGACTACCTTTTTGTCCATTTTTCGAGAGCGTACTTTTCGATTTGTTCTATTTCCAACCTTCCGATCAACAATCAAGCGCTTGCCAACTGATTTGCACACACAAAACACAGTACTTTTTGGTAGTTTTAGTTTCTTGGCAAGATCGCGTTCCGATAAATTCTGGTTTTGCTGCAGTTCATACAAAATGCGTTTGTGCACTTTCACTTGATTCGACGCCATTTTACTGAATGTAACAAGAATGTAAACGTGATGTACCGCGAAATAAAGTGAAGAGTTCAAGCTGTCAAATAAGTGAAAAGTTTCGACGATCCGTGAAATAATTCAAAATCTACACTGGAACAAAAAGTGTCCGAAAAAAGTGGACAATTCTAATTAGCTGCCAATAGTCAGATGCCAACTTTGAAGAGACGTGTAAGCTTTTCTCGTTTAATTTAAAGCAAAATCAAGCGTTAGCAACGTTATTGTTCGTAATCTTTCTTACAGCATACAATTTTGTTTGCAATCTTTCAGACAAAAGACCTGCATTAAATAGCGCGCAGGTTTTGTTTTATCTGTATACTAGCTGAACCCGGTGCGAGCCTTGCTACGCATGCAACAAAATGAATGAAAATTTAATAGAACCTGCTCATTTATGTTGTTTTTGTGAATGCATCTGGTTAAAATATTTTCGTTTACTAATGTAATTTCTAAAAAAAAACAAAGTTTTATGTTTTTATTAAACTTTTGGATCGGTAGTTTCTATAGGTATTTCCTTCAGCGTAGAAGCATTTCATTGACAAAAAAATGTATCATCAAATGAAGCCGTATCCTGTCAGTTTGAATGTTATTTTCCCTTGCATAACCTTTGATCAACTTCTTGTGCATAATGTAGCACTGAGAGTAACTCAAGCATCCCCCATTCTTGGCTAAGCAGGGGTCAAACTTCTATCAGTACATGCTTCCCACCCGAGAAATACACATTTTAAGTTTAAGTTGCATGGATAATTCTCATGTTTGGTTCCAATTTCTGTTTCGTATGTTTAAGAGGCCACCCCCCCCCCCTCCCACCAGAGAGATGAGGTCTCAAACCACCTTAGAAAAAAAACTTGTCTAAAACTCCCCGCATGCCAAAGTTGGTTCCATTTGCTTGATTAGTTTTCGAGTGATGTGGCAATTTGTGTTTCATTGGTGTGGGAGCACCCCCTTCCAGATGAGGGAGGAGTCTCGAATCATCATAAGGACCTTCACCGACTCCAAAAATCCCAGCATAAAAAATCCGGACATACTGCATACAAATTTGCATAGCAGTAGGCATAGTTCTCATGTTTGTTTGAAATTTGTGTTTCATTTGTATGGGGACCCCCGCTTTTCAGAAAGAGAGGAGGGGCTTCAAACTACAATAAAAACATTTCTCGCCTTCAAAAACTCGCCTATACCAAATTTGGTTCCATTTGCATGATTAGTTATGCAGGAATTTGTTTTTCATTTGCATGGGAGCCCCCTTTTCTATAGGCGGGAGGGGTCTCGAACTATCATAGGATACTTTTCCAAACCATAAACCCCTGCATACAAATTTCCATGGCAGTAGGGATAGTTCTCATGTTTGGTTGAAATTTGTATTTCATTTGTATGGGAGCCCCCCTTTCCAGACGGTGGCGGAGTCTCAAGAAACCATAGAAACATATCTTGTCTCCAAAAACTCCCACATGCTAAATTTGGTTTCCTTTGCTTGATTAGTTCTCGAGTTATGCAGAAATGTGTGTTTCATTTGTATGGGAGCCCCCCCTCCTCCAGATATGGGAGGGGTTCCAGACTATCATAAGAACCCAAAAACCCCTCCACGCAAAATTTCACGCCGATCGGTTCAGTAGTTTTCGATTCTATAAGGTTCAGACAGACAGAAATTCATTGTTATACATATAATAGCTGCGTCCGGTGCGTGCGCTGCTACGCTTGCAACTAAATGAAGGGAAATTTAATATAACTGGCATCTTTATGGTTTTTTTTTACCTTCAAAACCCCCCCACATGCCAAATTTGATTCGATTTGCTTGTTTAGTTCTCGAGTTATGAAGTAATTTGTGTCTCATTTGTATGAGAGCCTCCCTTCCTGAGAGTGTAGGGGTCTCAAACAATCATAAGAACCTTCTCCAGCCCCAAAAACCCCTTCATATAAATTTTCACGTTGGTCGGTTCAGAACTTTTCGAGTCTATAAGGGTCTGACAAACAAACAGACAGACAGAAATTCATTTTTATGCATATAGAAATCTAGCCTCCAAAAACCTCCATATGCTAAAAGTGGTTTGATTTACTTGATTAGTTCTCCAGTTCTGAACTTCCATAGAAATATTTCTTGCCTCCAAAAACCTCAACATGCCAAATTTGGTTTCATTTGCTTCATTGGCTCTCGAGTTATGCTAAAAATTATGTTTCATTTTTATGGAAGTCTCTCCTTTCAGAAGGCGGAGGGGTCTCAAACCACCTTAGAAACATTTGTTTCCTTCAAAAACCTCTATTTGCCAAATTTGGTTCCATTTGCTTGATTTGTTCTTGAGTTATGCAAAAATTCGTGTTTCATATATATTAGAGACCCTCTTTCAGTGAGCGGAGGAGTCTCAAACCACAATAGAATCATTTCTTTGCCTTCGAAAACTCCACACTCCAAGTTTGGTTCCATTAACTTGATAAGTTCTCGAGTTATTCAGAAATTTGTGTTTCATTTGTATGGAAGACCTCCCCCCCCCTTTGGCCCATTCCAGATGACAGAGGAGTCTCAAACCTCTATAGATACATTTCGGTCCTCCAAAAACCTTCAGATGTTAAATTTGGTTCCATATGCTTGATTAGTTCTCGAGTTATGCACAAATGTGTGTTTCATTTGTATGAGAGCCCCCTCTTACAGAGTGCGGAGGGGTGAAGAGTCACCTTAGAAATATTTCTTGCCTTCAAAAATCTCTACATGCCAAATTTGGTTCCATTTGATTAGTTCTCGAGATATATAGAAACTTTTGTTTCATTTATATGACACCCCCCCCCTCTCCCAGAGAGAGAGGAGGGGTCTCATACTATCGTAGAAACAATCATTGCCTTTAAAATCCCCGCATGCCAAATTTGGTTCCATTTGCTTTATTAGATCTAAAGTTATGGAGAAATTTTAGTTTCATTTGTATGACAGCACCCCTCCTAGGAGAGGGAGGGGTCTCAAACCACCATAGAAAAAAATATGTCTCCACAAAACCCCACATGCAAAATTTGGTTCCATTTGCTTGATTAGTTCTTGAGATATGCAGAAAATTCTGTTTCATTTGTATGGGGGCCTCCCTTTTAGAAAGGGGAGGGGTCTCTGACTACCATATAAACATTTATTGCCTCTAAAAACTTCCGCATGCTTAATTTGGGTTCCTTTGCTTGATCAGTTCTCAAGTTATGCAGAAATTTGTGCTTCATTTGTATGGGAGCCCCCCTTTCCAGAGAACGGGAGGGGTCTCAAACCATCATAAGAACCTTCCCCGGCCCCAAAACCTTTTCCATACAAAATTTCACGCTGATCGGTTCAGTAGTTTTCGAGCCTATTAGGTTCAGACAGACAGACAGACAGACAGACAGACAGACAGACAGACAGACAGACAGACAGACAGACAGGACATGACAGACAGACAGATAGACAGACAGACAGACAGACAGACAGACAGACAGACAGACAGACAGACAGACAGACAGACAGACAGACAGACAGACAGACAGACAGACAGACAGACAGACATACAGACAGACAGACAGACAGACAGACAGACAGACAGACAGACAGACAGACAGACAGACAGACAGACAGACAGACAGACAGACAGACAGACAGACAGACAGACAGACAGACAGACAGACAGACAGACAGACAGACAGACAGACAGACAGACAGACAGACAGACAGACAGACAGACAGACAGACAGACAGACAGACAGACAGACAGACAGACAGACAGACAGACAGAGCAGACAGACAGACAGACAGACAGACAGACAGACAGACAGACAGACAGACAGACAGACAGACAGACAGACAGACAGACAGACAGACAGACAGACAGACAGACAGACAGACAGACAGACAGACAGACAGACAGACAGACAGACAGACAGACAGACAGAAATCCATTTTTATATATATAGATATACAAAAAAAAACCTGTTCACATGCGATATTGGTTACAGGTTAAAGCATCCTGGGGATAGGCGTGACCCTCCAGACATTCTGAAATAAGTGACTTGAGCTTCAATAGACCTGGCACTTTCAAATTCTCGGATGAAAGATGCTTTCAATGGCCACTGAAAAGGTTGTCGTTAACATATGTATTCCTGATAACCACAACTGGGCGATGGGTGTAATTTGACTTGACCCCCCCTTCGGCAAACACAAACGCACCCATTCACATACCTACATACACACACTGATCATCCAAAGATGAACCACCACCATACTCTGTGAGTGGTCCCAATAGCATCCTAACCGTTCAAACTGATTCTACTTATTCTCGGTTAAAAACATTCTGAATCGATCAAATTTGGCAAACTTCAACTATACAAAGTATAAAGTAATGGCAAAAAATTGTAGGGGCTAGTCCTGAGGGGATAAAAACTAACTTATAAATACTCTGATACACGTTTTTTATGTGATCCGAAAGGGTCTGATTGTTTTGTTTTCCTTACATGTTATTGTATTCCGAAGTCTTACATTTAAGAATCACTCTCAATCTATAGTGCACTTAATTTCTTTCGAAGTACAGCTTCTAAGATTAGATAGGGGAATTGGGGCAAAATAAGCCCTGTATCTCATTACACGGTTACGTGCGGTGATTTTAGCACCAGTGAGTTTGTGAGAGTTTCTCTATTAAGATCCGCCCATTCTCATTTACCGCATTGTACTTCCAATCGATAATAATCTGGAAAACTCTTCGGTTTGCTGCATTATAGAAAATTGGGGCAACATAAGCTCTATATCTCAGTGCACAGTTGAGTGCGGTGGCTGATTTTAGAACCAGTGATTTTGCGAGACTTTTTTTATTTAAGAATCAGTCATTTTCGCTGAACTTTTTCAATTCCTTCAATTCTGTGTAAATTTGGGGTCAATTTTTGCCCATTGTGCGTTGGTTTAAATAAGTACTTATTTTTAAATATTTCTAAAGTGTTTCTTCGTTAAATCTTAAAAATGGAAATTGACACAAAAATGCGCACACATGGTTTTACTCACAATTGTTTCATTTGACACGACTAAACCTTATAAAAAATCACTTACAATTTTATTACCGGAAATTACACAATCACACTTGGAGTATACACGACCTTTAGTAGTTAAGATTGTCGAACTGAAATTCCATACTTAACCTTATTTATCTAGAAATGAGGATAACAGGATTTGCACACTGAAGGTACTGCAATAGAGTTCTTGAAATCTATATTATAGATCACTGTTATTAGTTATTACTATTCATCGTTATAGATATCTATGTCATAGTTCTATAAGGTTTGAGAAACGGCTTAACAAAAATATGAGCTATGTAGAAATAACGATTGGACTCGGAAAAAATGCGACACTTTGTTTTGGGTGTTACTTTTTATCGCGTGGACACCAAACAAATCCCCGACTTCAAGTTTTTTTTTGGTACGTTCCGCATGGAGGTTCCGGAGAAGTTCCGGAAGAGAAAGATGGACATATTCGCGAAGAAGTACCTGTTGTGGCAGGCGATCTGTGAGTGCGGACGGTATAGCAAGCCGTTCGTTACAAGCGACACCATAACCGGGCAGATTTATCGAGAGTAAAGCTTGCAGAAGTGCTTGCTGCCCTTCCTCCGCTCTCAACGTGGCCCCACGCTGTTCTGGCCGGATCTCGCTTCGTGCCATTACGCCAATCCTGTAATGGATTGGTACGAAGCGTAGGGCGTGAATGTGGTCCCGAAGGATGCGAACCCGCCAAATACACCAGAACTTCGTCCGAAGTTTTGGGCGATAATAAAGAAGAAGTTGAAGAAAAGCGGAAAAACATTCAAAACCGATGACGCTTTGAAAAAAAAACTGGGAGAAATTGTGTAAGGAAGATGGACAAAGCCCAAGGTATCATGAGCAGTGTTGAGAGAAATGTACGAGCATTCAGCGTGGGGGAGGAAATTCAATAAATTTATTATGCCAAAACATATTTTATAAATAGTTATTTAATCCCTGAAAATTCAAGAAGTATCCGATTTAAAAAGAATTTTTGGTGATTATTTTTGTGTGTCTCATTTTTTTCGAGTCCAGTGTTTAGTAGCTATGTAGTAGAGATCTTTGGCGGAGCACTATAACATATTTTTTTCCGGTTTACGCATGATTGCATTTATTTGTGGTCCTTTGTTTTTAAAAAAGCATTTAATAAATAAATTCCGAAAGCAGAGAAAGAAAACAATTGCTACAGTTGCTGCGTACATCAATGTACAAAGGGGAAGTTCTTCAGAGACCTGTAGGGAATTTCTACAGAAAACTTCGTGAAAGTTCATTAGAGAAATTTGGAGAAGTTCAGGAAAGTTCTTTGAAGAAGTTCGTGGAAATTCATCAGAGAACTTCATAGAAGTTTCGGAAAGTTCTTTAGATAAGTTCAGTGAAATTCTTCAGAGTTGAATTCATTAATTTGAGGTTTCAATTTTTTTGAATGAACCGGTTTTTAGAGCAGCAAAAATAAAATGAAAATGGAATTATAGATTTATTTAAAAAAAACATATATTGTGAACAGAATTGCATCGGGTTGATTTCGCGTTTTGTGATGGACATCTGAGCTTCTGAGTCCGCACAGTGTGTATCCTTCATATTTTTTTGTTGCTTTCCCGAAAGAGTTGTAAATTGTACGGTACTCCGGGAACTATTGACTCACAGACAATAGTTGATGGATGCTGGCAAAGAAAGGCCGGGAGCATCATGTGCCCAATTCAATCGGACCTTGATAATTATTCACCACTACCAAGTGCCATTCTGTTGGATCTCCGGGAGCCTCAGCTGACATCGATGAATCATGGAGTAGAAAAGCATACTCATGCTTATGATCTGCTCATTGATAAATCAATAAATAAAACAACAAGCAAATCAAACCCTTGAAAAAACGTCCATCTGCTGGGTTTGTTAAAACCATGTCTTTTCTACTCCATCGCCATTGTCACCGGCGCCTTTTTTGTCGGGGGCGGAAGGTCAAACCATAAAACTCAACCACTTTCTGAACATTTTCACTACTGAATACTCGCACCGCCCTTTTCTCCATTATCACTGGTGAAGCAACCGTTACTACTTAGCATACGCTACTTACCAGCACAAACGTTTATTTGGCAAACCAGCATCCTTTTGCTTCCAGGCAGTCGAAGTTGAATGAATAACGATCGACCACCATAAATAAGCACTTTTGATGGAAGACGAAGCGGACGCCTTCTGCGGCAATCGTTCTGGTAAAGGTAATAAACAGCTTTTCAATTTGATTCCTCCGGCGTTCCACCTGAGGGCCCATCATGGCAGGTCACATTAGAATGGTTCGCACATCGTTTCGATATGACTTTATAATCGAATACCTTCATAGAATGACCCATACTTTCGAACAAGTCTAATGTTCTTAAGCAGCGCTTGGTCCAACCAGTGCGCTTGTTTACAAAAGTAATAAAACTTGGCAAAACAAAAAGAAATCTTTAAGTATTTTTTTCTTCCAAAGGTGGGGGAAGACAATTCCCCTGATAGCGAACGGGCCGCACAGGGAGGAGGAGGTAGGCGTAATCCATTTCTCATGGTAAATGTCACGATTATAAAAGTCGAAATAAAGCCCTTCGGTTGGTTTCGGTTTTATGACCGTCAACGACGATGACGAGGCAGTGGGGTATTCAGTTCACTGTGCTACTTCCCTTTTCCCGGGACTGTAGGCGGGCGGTCTAAATCGCTTTGAGCACTCGGGGGGAGATTCACTGCTCTCAGGGACAGGGGAAGTAGCTTCCTTGAGCATCGGGAACAAATTATAATTGATTTGATGTCTAAGCACATTTCAGTGTCGGCGAAGGTAGGTGGCTGGTGGCGGAGGGGTGGTGATTTTGGTCTAAAAATGTCATTCCAGCGGGATAGCGCTAGCTGGGTGGGTTTATAAAGAGTGACAAGTCACTAAGACAGTGGAAATCACGTAGAGATCTTGCTTTTTTTCAGCCCACTTTGATCCTTGCGTTTTCACTTTTTCCTGAGAGCAGGGTGGATTTTGGTGAAAAATTAAATTATAGAATTTGTGTGGGGGAGTTTTGGATAGATATTTACATAAATTAGTTTGGAAAGGATTTCGTCGGCGAGATTGTGAATTTTACTAATTGCGCGAGATTTAGAAAGGGATTCAGCTATATTTAGCTTGACAATTCCGTATTGATGTAATAAAAACTCACTCAAGACAGTTGACAGCAAGCCATGATAAAATTAATTCTCAAAGTATCTTCATCATTTCACTGAAAACAAAAAAATACTCGGTGTCCATTACCACCCACGACTTCCATGATTTACTTCCCCTTGAATGATGTATTGCTTGTTTCCACAACATTCTACTGAAGATCTCACTTCTGGATCTCGTTCGCACACCAGGAGAACCCCTAATCAGCATGATCCTTCGCCATAAATAGCTCTCGTTGGAACACAGCCAAGCGTTAACAAATTCAACTTTCTTTTCTTAATAACAAACCAGCAGGACGTCAAAGAACAATGAACCAAATGCATGAGGAACCGTAAGGAAGAGAAGTCCTGTTCATTCTTCCAGTCACCTAATGAACGACAACGGCAAAATGCACCCACACCGCATGTAGGGGGCAAGTAAGCGTGAGCAAAAGAGGCGATCCTTTTCTTTGTTACCCAACTTCTCAGCAGCAGCAGCAACATATTGTTTCTCAAAAGGATTTTTTCGGGTTTCGGCATTCTTCCCCCGGTCTGAAATAACTGCATGATGATATCCCTGTGTGTATGAAGGAGTGTGTTACACACTCGGCACCTTCGTTTTCTTTTTCCTCCGGATTCCGGAACCGGAGTGCATTGCAGAGACGTGTTGCAGAAAAATGAGCAACTCCTAGCAGGTTACAAAGAAACACGAAATCCGTGAAAATAAGGAGTGTATCGAAAAGTAGTTATAAACATTCGATGCGTTATTATGCATAAACTACTGTATATATTTTTAGCGTGTAAGCGCCATTTGCTTTGTTTACATGTCAAAAATGATTATTCGGTTCATTCATTTCCGTTGATAAAGTTGTATTCAAAATGTCGCGAATTGAATTTGAGACTAAAAGAAAATTCTGCACACTTGGTGCACCGAAAAGGGTGTTACTTACAACCAGATTGCGAAAAGAGTAAATGTTCACCCGGCAAGTGTAAACGCATCATCGAAAAGTTTGGTAAGGAGTGCTCCTCAAGGATTTACCAAGAAGTGGCCGGAAACCCGGCTCCAGCAACCCCGATTTGGACCAAAAGTTGTGGATTATATTCAACGGAACAAATCTGCCTCTACTCGCGATCTAGCCAAGAAGTTCAGGACCAGCATCGGAATGATTCAACGAATCAAGCGCAGGAATGACTTGAAGACGTACAAAAAGCAGAAAGTGCCCAAACAAACTCCGGAACAATAGTCTCGTGCCAAAACCAGGGCTCGAAAGCTGTACATCTGCATTTTGGACAATGTCGACCAGTGCATTTTGATGGATGACGAAACATACGTTAAAGAAGATTCAAGAACGCTACCGAGGCCGCAGTTTTATACTAAATCTGTTGGGGAACGTGTGCCAACCGCAGATACGACTGTTGCGATGGAGAAATTCGGTCAGAAGGTGCTCATTTGGCAAGCTATTTGCACATGTGGCTTGCGTTCTTCAATTTTCTATACAAAAGGAACTATAAATGCTGAGATTTATCAAAAGGAATGTTTGAAGAACAGGTTGCTACCATTGTATAGAAAGCACCAGTCCCCTCCTCTCTTCTGGCCAGATTTGGCATCGGCACATTACGCCAAATCCACTCTACAGTGGCTGACGGAGAATAACATCAAGTTCGTAGAAAAAGACATCAACCCACCAAACTGTCCCCAGTTGCGACCGATCGAACGCTATTGGGCAATAGTCAAGCGTATATTTAAGAAGGATGGTACAGTGGCCCAAAACATGACCGATTTTAAGAAAAATTGGGCAGCGGCATCCAGGAAGTGCACAAAGGTCACTGTGCAGAATTTGATGGCAGGTGTCAAATCAAAGGTACGGGCATTCTACAGAAATGAACATGATGACTAGTTTTTCCGTTTGGATCTTTTGTAAACATGTTAAGCTATAATAAACTGAAATAGTATGTTAATTTTAACCATGTTTTCATGCCTATTTTATTATTTGGAAGTTTATAACTACTTTTCGATACACTCCTTACCGACACAAGAAGCACCACCGACCGCTGCTGATGCCGCTCAGGAATGCAGTGGAATCGTGTTTTGAATAAAAGTATAGGTTCTTTACGGAAAGGTGCTACCTTCTTTTCTTCTTCTGGAAGGCAAAGCAAAAGGAAATCATCGGGACAGCACACAATAGGATGGTGAATGCTGTGAATGGAGCGACGACGAATACACGCTGCAAGGTGCTTCCTTTCGTGGGGTTTTAGATTTTGCAGTTTTGTACTCTCAGTATGAATAGGTTCCGGGGGTGGCGAAGATGCTGTGAAAATTGGCTGCGAATTGGATCCGGTGTGCTAATGATGGCGATTTCACGTGGAAGCACCGGTGCTAAATAGGGGGAATCGATTCGATGCGGAGATGATTGGAAATTTTACAACTTCAGTCCGGTCGGATGGAGGGATGCTGCAATGCTCCGTTTGTTTGACTCTGGATCGAGACCGGTACATGATTGTATGCTTAATTTTTTCTTCAATATGTAGTTGGTTACAGTGTTGATGTGATGCGAAATAAAACAGATTTGATACTTATTCTTAAATTCGTATTCTGTTCCATTCAAGTGAATTAGTCTACAGAGAAGAAAATGGATTATCTTTGGGATATAAACATTGGCTCATGTAATATTCCACAAGCAACTTGCAAGAAAAATATTGCTAGTAAAGTAGGGTGAAATTACGGGTGACCGAACTTGATCAAAATTGTATTGTTTTTCATATACTGCCGTTATACGCATAACTGTCCCATGTATATAGGGAATCCCATAGAACATGGGACAGTTATGCGTATAACGGCAGTATAGTAGAAGGAAGCAGGAAGTCAATTTCTCCTTTGATATACATGATAGGTATTTCAATTTTCAATTCGTGTTCTGAGAAGGAATATAAGTGTCAATACATACTCCAATGTTTTTACAGAAATCTTTGAAATTTTATCGAATTTTCAACAGCTGAACGTTCGGTAATCCGATTAAACGGACTTCGGTGAAATTTTACAGGTATCTGTAAAGAAATTACTGCAATTTGTGAAATTTTACCGAAATCTGTTAAACCGGATGACTGAACGTTCAGCTGCTGCGAATTCGGTAAAAATCTACCGATTTCTGTGAAAAATTCTTATTGTGTAGAAACGCCTATCCAAGCGCTTCCAACATCGTTCTTAGATAGACAGGTGAGTTAATTTCAACCATTCAAGTTACAGGTACATCTTGATTATGATAGTATTGACTTCCGTGGTGGATTGAGGGCTTCAAATGGTGATCTGACAACCAGGTAAGAGGGTCCCTACTTCCGGCCCTCACAAGTTCCGACCTCACGCCTTCACGTGTCACATGCTCACGAAAGACTGCCAGCTGAAACATGGAGAATTGGCGTACCCAAGGCAATTTTGTCAATTTGACATTAGCGAACCTTTATATCGTATTGTTTTGTTTTTTTATCTTTTTCATCTAATTGATCACAATTCATCACAATTGAAAATCGTCTTTTCTTTTCAAAACAACGTATTTTAAGGGCATGGAGATCAATTAACGGCCAAATTTGTTTTTCAGAGTTTCAACATATACAATTGCACTTCTGAATTTCAATTACTATTTTCATAAAAGACTGGAATGTGATCATAAACGGTATAGGATTATATTTAAATAAATTGGTTTAGTTGTATTATGATAAGGCAAATCATTTATATCAGAAATTATCAAACCGGGCTCTTCGATCACTTATACTTGAAATGTAACAAGTATAAAGCAAACTTTTTAAAAGATTTTTAGAATAACTATAGACTATTATGTATATAAAATAGATTTTTATAAAAAACACCTCATATATCTTTTAATTGAAATTTTATCTATGCTATATGTATTGATCTACTCTGTTTTTTAAGCTTTTTCTGGACATTCAAGGTAATAAAATATACCACATTTATCTTTCTAATTTTCCTTCTCTGCCAAGCTGTGCTGCAAGCTACCTAGTGAGTCAAAGTCTGCGGATAATGAACGACTTCCAGATATGAAGGTTAGCTGCTAATTGAATAAGTAGTCCCAGAGAAGCAGCGGGGGCTTCCTAGGATGTGAGGAGACTGAGCAGGTATTTAAACTCTGTTGAATTGCATTCAAAAACCCACAAATATCAGAAAGCATTAAAAAAAACCATGCAGCATCAATCATAGTAACCCATGAGTCAGCAAACAAAATTTGACAGCTCCATCAGTCGAACTCTAATCGTGATGGCAAAAACTGTGAACCAACTCCGTTCAGAAGTGTGCGCATTCAAAAAACGGCAACCCCCACCGCGTCGAACACGGCCATCGTGCGGCACTTTGTGAACGTCGAATACGCTCGTTCCGGCATCTACAACATCTTGGCACTATTGGACAACAATCAGAGCATCGGAAGAAAGCCCGGTTCCGGACGGCCAACGACCCTGAGCGACAAGAAGCTCCAAAAGATGCTGAAGAGGAAGACCTAGTGGCTACATCGCTGACTGCGCTTGACCGGAAGGTTGGTTCAACCGGCTAAACAGTGAAAAAGTACCTGCAAACATGAACATGCACTTCAGGAAGCTTCAGGAAAAATGCTTGTTCCGCCCTATTTCTTCCACTTCTTGGATCCACGGTTTTCCCGCCTCCAATGACAGTAGATAGCTAGCAGAATCCGAATGGACAACCAACTCGTCATTTTAGTTTGAGATTGTGACAGCCGTCTTTATGATGGCTGGAATTGGAATTGAAAGACTGTAGGTGCCAGCAATTCCTCCGTTGAATAATGCGGCCCCTACCGTATCTTCACCCTAAGAGCCATCGGTGTAGACGACAGTCGATCGATGGAAACGGGTGTTCAGCAAATGTTGCACGATTGGGTGGACTTTCTCCGGAGGGTCACCGGCTCATATGCATTTCTTTACGTCCCACACACTCTGTCTCACAAGTTGACCGACAGCGAGGAGCGCTGTACCTTACCATTCTTTGAGGTGGTTCGAGGCTCGTTGAAACAACGGAAGGGTGATGTTGCCACAATTCTTCACAGTCATTCGGATGGCAGTCCGCACTATAGACTGTGCTGCCAGCAGTGCGAACGGCAGGGTTCCCGCTTCGGCCATGATTGAGAGTGTCGGACTGGTCACTATAGCTCCGGATGCATACCGAACCATTGAATTGTATGGTGGAGCAAGAGTCTGCAAAGTTGCTGGCCCTCCTCGACTCACCAAGCCTATACCGTAGGTCAGCTTTGCGGTTACTATGGCTTATCTCACCTGCAGCACCGATGTCCGATTGCCACGCGGAAGCTTGGCACCGATCATCTTTTAAATCCGCAATCTAGATTCACACGATTTCTTCACGATCTGACAGTGTGGTTTGAATATTAGGGTCCGATTCAGGATAACACCCAGAACATTAAGCCGGTTGGTCCTTGGAACGACGATTCGCTCGATGGTTATGTCACGTGCAGGTTCCCGACGGGCAGTCGGAATACAATAGAAGATGTACGACTTCGTTGCTAACAAAGCGAATCCCACGCTCTTCGGACATTTATCCACGGCCTTGACGACGGTCTGCAGCTTGCGATAGAGGCCTCACTTTTTGCTCCTCGTAATACAAGAAGGATTTCGTTTGCGAACAACAATATGTTGACTCTTCTCGGTACTACCCGGAAGATATTTTCTATCGCGATTAGAACGTCACGGATAGGACCGAACCCTGAGGCACTTCATTTTCCAGCTCGTGTTCGTCCTAAATGAACTTCTGTGGGCTCTCGACAAAGGTCGAGGTGTTTCGACAGGTGCAGGCATGATAGATAACAGTTGTTTCAACGCCTTCCTTTGTCTGTGAAAGTTACGCTCCTTGAACTGCTGATCAAAATTTGACGCAGTGGGGAGCTCCCCACCAGCTGGCAGAATGCTATTGTCATTCCCTTCTCGAAATCGAACAGCCGCGATTCTTGACCTGATGCCTTTCGACCGTTCTCGCTCACCAGCTGCATGGCGAAGCTGTTTGAGCGAATAATCAATCGTCGACTGATTGCCGAGCTAGAGTCGAGTGGGCAGCTTGACAAACGCCAACACGTGTTCGAGCAGGACGCGGGACCGAAACGTATTTTGCAGAACTGGAGATTTTGCAGGACTGGACAACTGATCGAAGGCATACGATACCACCTGGCGACATGGTATTTTGCGCACGTTGAAGACTTGGTGGATTCATGGTCGCATGATAAACATGTAGCGGAGTTTTCTCTCGGAACGGACATTCCAGGTGTCTGTAGGAGGACACATGTCAGGTGAACGGTACGTCCGACGGTATTATGAATTTTCTTTTTCTTTTTATTCAGATCAGTGGATAATATTTTATTTAATGTTTCATTTTTAATAAACGAGTTTATGATGATGAGCAATGGGCTCGTTGTGATTGATTTTTCTAAAATCATATGATAATATAGAGCAGTGGGATCCCACGTAACAATTTCAGTTTTATTCTAGCTGTATATTACTCCTTCCGGCTTTGTTGATAAAACTACATTCAACACTGATTTGTCCACCAACACCTCCCCTATACATCTTTAAAGCCAAAATGTATACAAAGTGGCCCCCTCTATAGATGGCTGTGAAAACAAATTAATAAAACTTTTACAAGACCATAAAGATTTTGAAAATGTTCTAGTGTAAGATGTTATGACCACTTGAAAACCTTCATAAAACCTATTGGCTGCCATCAAAACCAGCATATAGCCAAATGATCACAGCTGTCGAACTTCATGGTGATATAGTGGTCGGTTTCTGTTGTTCTGCTCTGTTTTTTGCTCTTCTGATTCATATAACAATAAATAAAATCTAAGAAAAAAGTGCTTGTGTTGCGGAACATTTTGTTTGATTGTAAAATATCCAAAACAAATGGAGTTTTTTTAATAGCGTATCATGCTCCAAATCATATACGCGTTTAGTTTTATGGTAAATATTGGCACGATAAGAGCCAAAAATAAATGCGCCTCGGAAATTATGCGAGTTAACATCATAAAATCAAAATTGAAACAAATATATTCATAAAATTCAACATGCATTTCCTAAACATTTAAGGAATTCAATACGGTTATTTAAAAATCAAAGTTGGTCTCTGATCTACAGTGAATTTGTATTACATATGAAATTTGGTGTATTTATTTTTTCACAATTCAATTATTTCACATATTTCAATATGGCGACCGGAAGAAATCATATTTTTGCCAAAAAGCCAATTTATCTCCACAATTGCTACTATAAAACTATTTGGTCATTTGGTGACTTTACTCAATGCCAATTCACCGTTGTAAGCATTAACTGGAGGCAAAATGGGTTTAAAATGCTTTTCAACTGACCATAATGAGATATTTTGAATGCGTCCTAAAACGGCATTAGGGTGACCCCAGCGTATTGGTTAACATCCATACCTCTCACGCCTAAGTCACGAGTTCGAATCTCACCCCGGAGAAGTTACGAAAATGCCCAAAAGTGGTGTTTGACTGACTACGACGGGAGATGAACCAGCCCGAGGCTGAAAATCTCGATAATCAAGACAAAAAAAAACCGCATTTCAAAACAGCATTTTACGAGTTCATAAAGACGAAGGAGTAAGGGAATATGAGTAAAAGGAACTTTAGAGGACAAGGTTTTAAGATCGTTGTAAAGAAGAAAATCAAATTGATTCCTAGTGGCTTTCATAAAACTTTCATAGAATTTAATAAAGCTGGATGGTTTTGGCAATTTTACTTTGGTTGAGGAAATCTTTGTTCAATGGCGCTGGTGATTCCTAAAGCAAACGTTTATTTGAAATGATAGATAAACTTCTTATTATCAGCAGTTCCGATAACAAATCACACACAGTTACCGTGAAGTACCCTTATTCTGCGCAGCGCCTAATTATGCGCATTTTGCCAAAATTTTATAGTTAATTGCAAGATTGTCAAATTTTGTATTTTATCCCATACACACGAGGGCAACATCTATTTGCATGTAGAACTAAATTCGAAGAACATTCAACAAAACATTAGTTTGGAAAGTTTTAAAATGCGCAAAATTAGGGCATTAGGTGCGCAGAATATGGGTACTTCACGGTACATCAAATATTTCAGCTGGTGCACGAACTGCTTAAGGCACGTCCCGTACCGTAGTGGATAGAGGCGTTGTGCATTCATTGAATCGGGCATTCAATTACTTGTTGCTACAAAAATTCTTAATTTCAAAAATGATAGGAACTTCGATCAAAACAAACATGCAAACGCATTGAAACGCGTTCTAATGGAACAATTAATAAAGGGTGTCCACGATGAAATTGCCACACACAAAATTGATTCGCAAAATTCGAGTTTTCATCCGATTGCCATCAAATTTTCAGGGATTGAGAAATAACTATGAAACTTCATTTTACCATTTTACTCGTATTTTATTTACAGTCCATACGCAAATGCCCGCACCTTGGCCTTAACCCCGGCCATAAGATTCTGCACAACCTGTGAATCAACCGTTTTTTGCATGTAAACCCATACTTTCTTCAGTTCCTCGACTGTCTTCACTACCTTAGGTTGTTTAAGAAGGTGCTGCTTCATAATCGCCCAGTACTTCTCGATGGGGCGGAGCTCCGGAGTATTGGGAGGGTTGAACATTTTCAGCACGAAATTGACCTTATTGTCCGCATACCACTTCAGCACGTCCTTGGAGTAGTGGCATGAGGCCAAATCCGGCCAGAAGATTGTTGGGACGTTGCGGGCCTTCAGGAGAGGAAGCAGCCGCTTCTGGAGGCATTCTTTTATGTACACCTGTCTGTTCATCGTGTCCTGGGTCACGAAAGGCTTCCCGCACGTGCAGATGGCTTGCCAAACCAGGAATTTCTTCGCAAATTTGGACATCTTCTGAGTGCGGACATGCTCCGGAACGCTGAACTTATCCTTGGCCGTGAAAAACAGGTTGCCAGGGATCTGTTTGAAGTCGGCCTTCACATATGTTTCGTCGTCCATGATGCAGCATTCAACTTTCGTCAGCATGTTGAGGTACAACTTCCTGGCACGGGTTTTGGCGGACTTGTTCTGCTTCTCGTCGCGAGTAGGGGCCTTTTGTACCTTGAACGTTCGAAGCCCAGCCTTAGTTTTGGCCTTCTGGACAAAACTTCGGCTTAGGTGCAGCTTCTTAGCCACATCCCGAACGGAGGCGTTCGGATTTCGGTTGAAGGCCCCAACTACGCGGTTGTGATTTTTGGTTTTGTACGGAATACTTTTTTCTTCACTTCTGGGCTTCCGATCGGTGGTCAACCGTTCCTCGAACCGCTTAATCACTCGCGAAACCGTGGAATTCGCGATTCCCAACGTTTTAGCGATGGAACGATGCGAGCGATCCTTGTTCTCGTGATGAATGCGCAAGATTTTATCACGCACGAGCTGTTCTTTCGACTCCATGTCCGCGACTTCCATGATCGCAGGACTTTAAAACTTGCAGGATGTAAATAATGCACTATGAACTAAATCCACCCAAATTTTCATTAAATTCTACCCAACGGTTAAAAAGTTAGAGCAATTTCATCGTGGACACCCTTTAGTTGCTGTTGCTTAAGCATGTTCGAGAATTATACTCAATAGCTGTGCATACCAGTAGGTTGTCGTGCAATTTAACGATGGTTTTCTTTTTAATGTTTTCAAATAATCTGAGCTGGGTCTGTTTGTCTGTGATTTTTTTGTACTTCTGCATCAAAATATATGAACATAAAGATTTGATCCAGAAACAAACAATGTTATTGCAATCCTGGACAAAACATTGAACAAATTCTCAAAGTTTTGTATAATCTAACAAAAGTTGACACAATTTCAAAGAGTGACATTATAGTTGATTTCACAAACAAATAATTGTCAAAACCATTAGTGTTTTTCGTTGTCTCTAGAAGGAAATATAATTTCATCCCATCTCAGCCTTTGTTCCTATTGTGGACTGCCATATTTTGAAGGAACGTTAGTGAATAAAACAGCCACCTTGGTGCAAACAACAAATACTTCTGATGATTAGTTTATTTTTTCTTCAGATCTCGCCGAACGTATCAGAATGAAAAATTAAGAATAATCCTCCCAAGGAAATTGCTTATAACCCCAGCCCCCCAACGAAGTTTCCCTTCGCTTCAAACAGCTGCCGATTCCATTATTGGGTGCCGTTCATTGACCAAAATGGGTTATTATAAGTTATTTTACACGGCATCAAGCGGTCCCAAGGCACACAGAACAACCTGTAGCTAATTAATCCGCATCCAGCCCCGAAATAACTGCCAACTCACGCTGGTGGTAATTAATTACTCGAACAATCGAACGCCGGTCGGTTCCTCTGGTCCGTGTGGAGATCCATACTCAAAAGATCAATCAACTCAATCTACAAGATTCAGCATTCTTTTGCCTCAATCGTCTTCCAATCATAATATGTGTTGCATGTTGATAATATAGCCGCTTCGTTAGTCTTTTGAGATACAATTTGCAAACGTGTCTGTCCCTGGGAAGTTCCATAACAATCAATAATATGCAAAACTATTGAGATATCACGACGAGACTATGCTGACATTGTGCAAACATATTCTCCAGCAGAAAGTGCATACGCTCGCTCTCGAGTGGCCAACGAACGATTCCATTTAAATCCCCCCACTTTCCCCCGCCCAAAAACTTACGCATATGGTCTACGTCAGAGTCTGTGCCGGGTACGATAGAACCGTTTATCAAGAAACTTCTTTCCCAAGACCAAGCCATCCAAAGGGGACCCCGGAGGGTATCTGCCTTCATCACTTTCACCACCCTGGATGCTGGATGCAGAAGTAGCAGTGTTGCCAACACGTCTCGCCTCAACCATAAATTTCGACCATCTTGAGATGTCTCAGGCTTGCCTACCCAGCGCATCCGCTTGTCGTCATCGTCGTTAGTCGTCAGGATCCTAATCCTTTTTGCTTATTTATGAGCTGAACATTCCCGGCCAACCTAGCTGCCATCAGGAAATTCTCTCTCTCTCACTCAGTCGTATCAAAGCAGGTAGCTTCCAAGACTCAAGAATCCGGGAACTCCCTGCCAGAGCGCTGCAGAAGTAGTTCCAACGTGTGAGTGCTGCTCAGAGGTGAAACAAAGAAGACATCTTTTCTCCCCGTGGCACGGAATCAAGTGGCAAAACGAAAAAGGACTGGTTCTAACACGGGACCGAGAGGGTGCTTGTGTACACGCTGATCCCTACCTGCTGCTTTCTAGCATATAATCATTTCTGCAAGATCATAAATTTCACATATTTCACCCTGTTCTGAGCTGTTGCTGCCAAGCTTGTTCACGCTCGGTTTGTCACCGAAGAAAGGACTTCTCTTTATTGCATAAAAATAAATGGCGCCCATACGATGTTCCTGGGGATGGATTTCTTCTGGCCACTCACTAGTCAGTTGGGGAACGTGTGTAAACCTGTGAACACGAGTATCGAGAATTTGCTCCTTTGCCCTCTTTTTCGATTATTGAACGTTGGCTTGAAGTGAGATGCTTCGCAAACATTGAATTGATGGGGAATCTCGAATTCATGCAACTCCTACTTGAAGAACTTACTTGAAGAATTATTGAAAAAAATAAAATGCTACTGATGTTCGATTCGATGAATTGAATAAAATTCCACTGCCAGAGCAAGCCCCTTTTGTTGGTCCACATTTGAGTGGCTCAACCGAGAACTCAGAAAATTAATCGTCATCATGCCTGCGCGCACTCTGTTGAATTGTCACTTAGTTTCGGTCTCCCGGTTTGCGAACAATGATGACAGCCGTCCGTGAAGGAGCTCGCGTAAACATCTGTCAAGCCGGCCTGCCCAATGCCATCGTCGTAAATCGTTGATTCTCAAAGTCAACTCAAATCACGTCGAACCGAAGTGGACAAATGAGCGATTATCTGCCAGTCAAGTGTGAATAATGTGTGTGAAGATAGAAATCTTCCGGCCCGATCATCGGTTCATCGAGTTTGAAGGGTTTTCCAATTTGTTGCGGTTGAAACATCGTCCAGCTTACATTATTCGCCTTCCTGACCAGAACTTGTTAGAACTTGCTCCACTAATTCAATTCGATGAAGCGCGTTCATGGGTTTTAATTAATTTCCCTTTCCTGTTCTAGGCTGATTGTGTTGTTCGCAGTTTGTGCTTTGACAGACCGATTTAAATCGAGATATTTCCGGTTTTGCCTCAGATTGAGACCGGACCGGCTTTGAAGCCAACCGACATTTGATTGTTTATTCGTAAATTTCACTTTAATTAGGCAACCTCAAAACATTTTAACGGTTCTAGAAAAAAAAAATAGATTGGAAGACCAGAGTTTCGTTTTCCAGCGACTGAACAGGGGAAAGCGCAAAGCGTCAGCCAGCGCGTCGGTCGTAAAATGTTCGATTGATGAGGTGTCTGGATAATTGGAATCTCGACATCCAGAAGGTATTTGGAATTGGATCCACCAATCATTGGCTCATCGTTGACGTATAGAAATGAAGACGCAGAGGCTGTCTGGAGGAGCGGCGGTGTGCTTCGTCATCATATGGGATGGAGGTAGAGACAGCTGAATATTGGATGGATAAGCGGGATAAATTGGAAGAATTTACGATTCCATCAAGAACGTTATGGAGTGTCAATACATGTGTTATGATCTGTTTATAAATCCCTAAATTTATGATAATTAGAGAAGGCAAGAAGGCAGAATGACTTTGATTGTTTCATAAACATATATTTCAAAGAACGAGAGTAATTTTGGTTCATAAACACAAAAAATTTCAACATGCTTCAACAAACACATAAAATTTCACATTGTAATTTTTTTGATAGTACAGATTTTTATAATACAGCATTAAATTTAATGCAAAACATTGTTGGAAGGAAAAGCAATAAGAAGGGAGAATCAGTCACATTCTGAGAAGAACAGAATAACATCCACTTAAATAAGCTTACAAACTAAAATTCAACAAGAAAAAAAAGGACAACCAAGCCTAACGTGGAAAGACTCACTAGAACAAGATTTGAGTAGATATAGGGAAGTAGGCAGTGAAGAATAGAAACGATTGGGGAAGTATAAGGAGAAATTAAAAAAAAAAAAGGCAGAAGCCATGTACAAGGAACCAGAAAGCGAAATTTTGGACGGAGAAACATCGGAAGAAGAAAAAGAAAAACCGAAAAAGTACAAATATTGGTACAGAAACACTAAGAACTGAAAAAATAGGGACGAATTATTGACACAAGAATAAAAACGTATAATTTGAATTAGGCAGGTTTGTTTAACAGGTTTTTTTTTTCATTTTTTTTTGGGGGTTTTAATATCAGTATAAAAAGATACACTATTCAAGGAACAAAACAAATGAAAAAAATACAAACATACGAGTAGAAAAAAAAAATTAAACATTGCAAAACATAGTCTAATTACATAAAAACTAAATTTATATAACACTTTAGATATCACCCTTAGGCTTTAGTAAAAAAACAATAATAAAAAAACCGGAACTAAACACATAAGATTATTTTAAAATACTAGAACTCTAGCAAGAACAATAACTAAATATTAAAAATTTAAAAAAATTAAACCACATTAGGGATTGATATTAAAGGGTGTATTCGATAAAAATGGCACACACATATATACTCATCAAAATTAAACTGTTTGTCGGATTTTCTTGAAATTTTCAGGGAATAAAGAACTACTAATGAGTTTTGATTTACAACATTTGTTTTATTCAATTTCGTCTCCCATCCCGAATGCCCGCACCTTCCTTTTCACTCCACCCATCAAATTTTGTACAACCGATTTTCCCAGTGTTTTTGTTGTTTTACCCAAATTTTCTTCAATTCTAGCTCTGTTTTATAGTTTTGGGATGTTTGCGAAGTTCCGTTTTCATAATTGCCCAGAATTTTTCAATTGGACGAAGTTCCGGTGAATTTGGTGGGTTCATATCCTTTGGCACAAAATTGACTCCGTTGGCTCGGTACCACTCCAATACGTTTCGAGCGTAGTGGCAGGATGCTAGATCAGGCCAAAACAGAGTTGATCCTTTGTGCTTCTTAATGAATGGCAAGAGACGCTTCTTAAGGCACTCTTCCGTGTAAATCGCACCGTTTATTGTTCCGGAAGTGATGAAGGGAGCACTTATTTCACCACATCCGCAAATCGCCTGCCAGATTAGAACTTCTTTGCAAATTTCGATAGTTTCTTCTTTCGAACATCCTCCGGAACATCGAACTTCGACTTGGCAACGAAATATTCTTGCCCAGGAAGTTGACGGAAGTCGGCCTTGACGTATGTTTCGTCATCCATCACGATGCAACCGGATTTGGTGAGCAGCTTCGTGTAAAGTTTCAGGCGCAGGTTTTCGCAGTGATGTTTTGTTTTTCATTCCGGTTTGGGAGCTTCTTGCACTTTGTAAACATGTAACCCAGCACGCTTCATGGTTTTCTGCACAAACCGACTGACACCTTAGACTTTTTAGCGACATCTCGAATTGACATGTTTGGACGGTTCTTGAATTGTTGTACGACTTTCCTGGCCATTTTACTGTCAATTGGACCACTTTTACGACCACTCCCTTCCTTCCTTTGGACACTCAGACGCTCCTTGAAGGTTCTTATTACACGAGACACAGTTGTATTTGCAATTCCAAGCCTTTTAGCACCGGTGGGACGCCCCTGGATTTTGATTGTGAGTGCACAAAATTTTCTCACAGACAATTTCTTGTTTCGACGACATGACTGGAACTACTGAATGTATAACTATGAAACTTAGCAGATGTAAATAATACACTATGGATAAGATCTACTCAAATTTCTAGGTTTTTACAGAAGATTTTCTGTGTGCCATTTTTATCGAATACAACCTTTAATAGATTCATCAATGAGTAGGAATAAAGTATTCTCAGTAATAGTGTTCAAATTTTAATATTCTCGTTTTGGGTTGAATGGGATAAACGAAAAAGACTTAAGCAAATACTAAAAACATACATTTTTCTTAACTTTACTACAAAACAGTTCGACTTACTGCACATCACGCCTCAAACTTATGACTGAAAATGAGAAACGAACTATGAAAAAAGACTTACAGCAATCAAAATAACATGTCTTACAAAAAAAAAATACTAACAATCGAAGAAAGTCAAAGGTACCCAAAACGACAATGAATCATATCAATTTGATTTTTACTGCATTTTTCACAATTCATATAGTTTAAATCTAAAAATTAAGTGCACTCAAAGAGACAACTTTGCAATTTCAATGCTTATCTTGGCCTGACAGACAGATACTAATAATAAGAATCAACACTAGCCTTTACAATAATAAGAATAATAAACAACCAAATTCTCAAACACAAGGTAAGCACTCAAATATACTAAATGTAAAATTACATTAAATAACAAATAATGGGGAAAGGAAGGGACTACCAGGGCACCCAAGTGAAACGATTTGGATGGGAGCATGGGACTGCCTCATCCCGTATTATTACTTTCCATGAACGAGGGCGGACTCTTCAACCCCATCTATTGGGTTTATTCTGTCAATCGAGGGCTCGATTCTAGTGCTGTGAGTATGAACTTGCTGTTGGAAGGAGATTCTCGTCCCTATATTCGCGGGTTTCGCGTAAGTGTCTCTGCTTACGGGCCCGCCCAAATGTTTTGGCCCTTCATACAGGAGCTTGAGGATCACAAACAACAATAGAATCCTGATCAAATTTCACTGCTATGGGAAGTTACCTTGCTGCAATAGATGGTAGTATTACATCATCATCACATCATCAATCGAATCAAATAATATATTAAACGTTGAGCTACTACCTAAAAACCTAAAACCGAATTAAAAGACTACAAGCATATCTCTGTTTATTCTCGTTGATATTGGGATCTCAACTCCAAGTGGTTTTGTGATAACGTTTCCTAGTAAAGATTTATACCAAATTGATAAAAAGTTCTAATATCAGATTATCATTGTTTGATTACTAAATATTTTATCATTTAGGCTGAATAAACAGCCAAAATAACAAATATACTAACAAAATCATATTCGTTCGATATTTTCGATTCGTTCGATCGATTTAACTTGTTTTATTATCATCGAGTTCATATTGATAACAAATTTTGTGATGTGAATAAATTTCTCGAGATAATTTCAAACATTGTTATCAATACGATATCAAATACAAACACTAATAACTGAAGTTGTGCTTCTGGTGAGAAGCTCAATTTCATATATATCAAATGCTAGTAATATTCAGCGCTCATCAGCATGCTGGTAGAATTCAGAAACATTCGTCTAAAATCGACTTTAAAAACTGATAACAGATGATAACAAAATTTGTGAATGTTGATAACTAAATTTGTAATGTGATAACAGATGAGTTAAAAATGGTATCTGAGATAACAAAACTTGTTACTTATCTGATATCAGATAGTTGTTTTACTTTCCTAGGGTATATCATGTGTTCAGCGATAGCTACTGACATGAATCAGCTGCGCGAATTTTCCTGGAGTGGACCTTAGAGCCCCCGCCACAGTGATCGGAAAAGCCGTTTTTCACGGCGAAATTAATAACTCCTAAGGGTTACGTTTTCGAATCATAGTATCTTGTACAAAGTTGTATCTGAACAAATGGTCCATCTTGGGGTGATAATTTTGTAGTTCCAAACTTTACCGCTAGGGTGGTGCTTTTACAAACTTTTGAACGAAGCACAATAGAAGGGTGACGTCAAAGACAAGTTTGTAGGTTATATATTTTCAAGCAACTTTGCTCAAGACGCCATTTTCCTAGCCCCTTCATTAGACCACAATGGAGTTTTTTTTTGCTTTTTTTTATTATAACTTTTTTGTTTATGATTTTGAGAAATAGTGATCTTGGAACAAAATATAGAAAATGTTATGGTGCACATTTTATTGAATACAACTTATCATTTAAAAGGTACGGGTAATTTTAACCTAAAACAAGTGTTTTTTTCTTTTTGACCTTATGATTATTTAGGCGAGAATTGGTCAGAAAATCATCAAATTCTTGTTTTATTGGGTATGGTACAGTTTTTGTATAAATGAGCCCGGGTACTTCTGGGGCACATAAGCGGGAATTATTTAAAATCGGACGTATTTTTTTTTAATTTCCCCTAACTTTTGAATTATAAGATATACCCAAAAACTTAGTTCAGCAGAAACATGCACCATATTTTTTTCTACACTTTGTCTGAAAATAATGTCTCCCTAACAATTGAAACTTAAAAGTTAGAATGAAAAAACTTCTCGCTCCAGGCGTGAATGAGCAGTCTGAAACGTATTATTTTGGCTATGTGTGCGTAACTGTACAGTATTCAGTTTTGAAAGAATTTCTTGGAGGAAATTTTGACAAGAGAAGAGGACAGGTTGTCCATGCTTCCAGCAGAAAATTCTAATGTAAGTTTAACGACGCTTTCTTGCACAGAAGGATGTCAAATTTCACCAAATGACGGACTTGCACAAACTTCCTTGCCATTTTAACAGAATTAAAACTGAAATTTCGGCGTTTTGCCATTTACGAACCATAACCATTTACTTACAAACTGCACTGAAGACTTCTGTGTGTATACATCATTGTCATCTCAATTGAAAAATAAAGTAATTCACACAGCAATCAAGTGTGCAATCTTCATACAAAATACTTCCTTCCCCAGCGACTGGGAATTTGAGGAAGTGCTGGAATATTATAAAACAAGTTACGAAAAAGCAAAACGCAAACAGGGCACTGGTGTAAGGACTACAAAAAAATGGCAGAACATAATAAGATTCAAAGGAAATTCCGACACTGAAGGAATCAAATTTCATTCAATTATTTAGTGCCTTATTTCAGAAATTGTACCAATTGAAAGAAGAAGGCGAACACAAAACAATAAATTACCAGTGTGGTTCAATCCACAATTGAAAAATTTGAAAAACAGAAAGCAAGAAGCACACAAATTATATAAAAAGCAAAACACTAGCACAAATTTGCAAGATTATCATGACATATGTAACCAACTTAACACAGCCATGAACTCTGCACATGAAGAATATAATCGTAAAGTCGAAACTGAAAACAAATCATGCCCAAAGAACTTGTTTAATTATGTAAAAACAAAATTGAAAAGCAGCAATTCTTCCTCAAGAATGCATTTTGAAATGTAGGTGAAAATCCTTCTGAACTATGCAAGCTTTTTGCAAATTCATTCCAAGAATTATTTCCCACATTATACGAAGAAGACCGTGGTCTCGAATTCTTTGCATTCATTCCTCAATTTTCCAACAATATATCTGTCAATCAATTATCTACTCACGAAATTCTCAAAGCACTAAAAAAACTTGGATGCTTCTAAGGGACCAAGACAAAACGAGATTGCACCCATATTTTTGAAGAATATTACAGACTTACCCTTCCATTAGAACAGCTTTTTGATATGTCTCTCTTTTCAATTTCGTGTCCATGAAACTTTTCATTCGAACTTTCACAGGATCAGAGATGTTTTAACGTAGAACATCCAACAGCACTGACTGGAATTAAACCCAGATGCTTGTGGTAGCATACTTGCACCCTACTCAATCGCCACCGTCATGTATTTGCATGCTATATCTCCGTTACAATGGTGACATTCTGCTGGCCATTCGAGACGGTTTTCCATCAAATCAATCAAATCAATCCAATCCAAATCAATCAAATCAATCCAAATCAATCCAAATCAATCAAATCCAATCCAAATCAATCAAATCCAATCCAAATCAATCCAAATCAATCAAATCCAAATCCAATCCAAATCAATCCAATCAATCCAAATCCAATCAAATCAATCCAAATCCAATCAAATCAATCCAGACGGAAGTTTTCATCGTCCCATAGAACCTTATTTAACTACTTTGGAATCGAATTTTGGATTTCGGATTGGTGTCCTGGTCAAACTTGATTCATTTATTATTAAATTCAATACTTTGGGAACATGAGCTATTTTTCGAGTACTTTTTCAAAAGGACGTAAGTAACAAAATGTAAACAAACGCGTTGTTCATGACATGGTATTAAAAAATCATGTTTATATCCCCCCATTTCATGAACTGTCTGATGGATTATTTCTAAAAATGTTTACTAACTTTTTACAAAACGGTGTAAAATCACTTTTGCACTTTTTAGGAATAATGTACATACGCCGCTTGTGTTGAAAAGTAACTTGCGAATCATTGTTATATCATTTGAATGCCTCTTAACGACGCGCAAGTTAAAGGTTTTATACCTCAAGGTTAAACATTTAGATTTTGTTTAGTAAAAATTGATATTTTTAGCAAAGATATTTTTACACCGTTTTGTTGCAGAAAAAAAATAATACGTCATTTTGATAATTTCGACGCATCTTTGTGAAATATGACAACTTGACGTAACATTTCGACGTATCAACATTATCATTCGCAGAATGACGTATCATTTTGACGCAAGTAACATGCCATCAATCATACTGACTTATCAAAATGACGTATAATCTTTTTCTATTGCAGACCGTTGTAAGAAACATTTTTCTAATGGAAACTTGAATTTTCACTCCTAGTGTAGTGTGGGATAAAAATGTCTGGTTTTCAAATAGGAATAAAAACAAATTCAAAAAATTTCAATGCTGATTTTCTCATTTTCGTCCAAATGTTACTTACGCCCATTTGAAAAAGCACTCGAGATTTGCTTTTTTCATTCGCATTAAATTGGAATCATATAGATCGAGTAGTTCAGGTGTTATTTTAGGTTTCGTTCTTGTATCGCAGTCGTCTTGAACAAGGTAATGCTGCTAAACCTCTGAAAAACTTCCTTGGAATTCTTCCCAAGAACTTCACTGAAACTCTTCTGAAAAACTTCCCAGACGTGTCTCTGATGAACTTCTCTGGAGTTCTACAGAAGTAATTGCCTGAAACAAGAATGGAAGAAAAGCTTTCATGAACATCCCTGAAATTCTTCTGAGGAACTTCTCTAAGACCCCTCTGATGAACTTCTCTGAAGTTCCTCTGAAGAACTTCTCTGAAATTTGTTGCGGTTTCCGGTAGCTGGTTGAGTGAAAGCTTCTTAACTTTTTCTTCTTCTCTACTTCTTTCACTTTTCTCTAAACTCTTTCTCTTTACTTCGCATGCTTCTTATCCTGTCACTCGTTCTAGACATTATGGTACTCACGACGCTGCCTTTGGTGAACCCCACGCATCAGCTACACGCCAAACGGACCCTCCATTGCGTGGTTCTGTTTTGCATTACTCCGAGCTGCTGCTGTGATATGCACCGAAACAATGCTCGTTTCCACGGCGTGGTGAAGTTGAACGCTGATCGTTTCCTCTTGATCACGGTGCAACAACACCGAAGCTTTATTGTTTGAAGTGGTCACCTGTTTGCGGATCCAATCTACTTGCGAACTGAAATTGGCCAAACAAAAAAGGCCTTCCAATGAAATGCCTCTTCTGTTGATTAGATTTCGTCACTCTGAGCGGTGGTTCGACTGCCTGTGAGGGCCGCTCGGTATAATTCTCATTGCGATCGAACCGTCCTGGTACTTCTACGGGTTCTCACCTTTGCTTTTGCGACAACGTGCTGACGTGGGCACTTTTGCCTGTTCGAGGCCATTGTGAAGTGGACAATTCAATCACTCGCCACCAGCATGATGATAGGACGATGAAAACCACAAGAGATACGTGCCATTTATACCGGTTGAGCCCTCGCAATCCCACGCGGACCAGCGTCCCTTGTTCCAAAATGGCGTTTTCACTACATTTTTTCACCACCGCACCGGTTATTAGATTTTCTTTTCGCGTTTCAACGACGTGCGCGCTTACCGAACGAGTTACGGGTTTGCACTGTTCTCATCGTCGACAGTGAAACGTTCCCTTGCCTCTCCGTCAACAACTTGCAACTGTATTGGTGCGACCCGAGCGATCAAACTTTGGAAATGCAAGACTGACAGACGTTTTTCTCTTGCTTCGTTTCTAGGGTAGTGTGATAGCATGTGTTTCTTCAAACTGGTCTGGTTTTTTACCAAAAGTAAGTCGCTTGCTTCGATTTCTAGCTCTTCAACTCTCGACCAACTGTTGAGGATCGTTATGTTATTACATTGCTGTACGAGGAAAGAGTGCGCATGATTATGACTGACTAGCTTACGGACGGTACGAAGAATAATTCTGCAGGGGTTTTCAATGTGAAACCCGCGGACCATTTAATATCTGACAACTTTCAGGTATTTAAAATGCGTGTTTGTCGCTAAACTTTCCTAAGAAGGTAGGAATATTCTACCTCAAAAGAAACTGTATTATTCTACCTTTGAAAAACTTCCCGCAGGCCTTCTGAAGAACTTCCCTGAGTTTCTTCCAAATAACTTCCAAGAAGTTACTCTGAATTTTTTTTTTCGACGTTCTCAAAAAAGTTTCCGACATTTTAAAAAAAGTGGCTCCGAAGAATGTCTTAGAAGTTTTCTGAAAAACTTCGGTAAAGTTCTTCACAGAAGTTTCCTGAAGTTCTTCGAATAGCGTAACATAGTTACATATTCCTAGAAAATGTGAGCTGTTTAGTGGAAAACCTCTAACTAGAAATGAGAAGAAAAATAAATGTTTTCCATTTAATTCCCACTACCTTGACAAATACGCGTAATTCGTCTACTATGTGCAGACTTCTTCAGTGTGTTGTACTAGTACACGACACTGAAGGAGTCTACACATTGTAGACGATTTACGCGTATCTGTCAAGATAAGCAATAAAAGTAATTGGAATTAAATGGAAAATACTAATTTTCTTCTCGTTTCTAGTTATAGCGATACAATTCTAAATTGTACTGTTCCCTTATAAAAGCCTTCTGAACACCTATTTAATTATCAAATTAGTCTTGCTATACTTTGAATGATTCTTTACTTATGACTGGTATCGGCTCCGTAAAGTTTTACACACGCCTGAGCCTAAAAAATAAACGAGCTGACTAAAAAAATACTTATAACTGGTAGTGTACCTGCTGGTGAGCATGAACATGAGCATGATTGATCACCCGAGGTTGGTACTCCGTTATTGCCAGATAACAGCTGATCTGGAGCTGATTACACAGAAAACCAACAGATGATCCTTGGGAATAGCAAACATCATCAATGTGTAACAACTGGCAATCCAAAACTAAGACAATACTGGCGCTGACCTCACCTGAATGCAGGAAAAGTAAGGATTGGATAGGCATATGTATGTTGACGTGATACACGCTTTAAAGGAGGCCGATAAATCCTCTGCACGTTCACGAGAAATCACTGGAATGTTGGATGAAATCGTTGGGTTTGCAGCAGGACCTGTTTCGGTAGACGGTGTGCTTAATTCAACTGACGATGGTAGTGCAATGATAGTGAACTATGTTTCCGGTTTATTCTCTGATACAGAGATGTACATTAAAGTTATTCAAGTTTTGGAACCGATTTAAACCAACAGTAACGATGCTGTTTGGACCTTTCACAAATGTGGGTGGTTTGTTTAAATGGAATACAAGACTACATTTAAACATCGAGTTTGAGGGCCGATTTAAACCAACAGTAAGTATGCCGTTGAGGCCACAAGTTTGGGTGGTTTATTTCAGTGGAATACAAGAATACGTTAAATGGTACTGGGGCCACTGACAAGCGCAAGTGGTTTGTTTCAATGGAATAGAAACGTGCTTTTAAACCATTGTAATAACTGAAAACAATTTAAATGTTATGTGGCTTTCTCTCTCTCTCTATATATATATATATATATATATATCTCTCTCTCTCTCTCTTTCTCTCTCTCAGTCTTTCTCGCACACACACCTGTACGCATTAAAAAAACCACGGACAAAAGACTATAACTGGTGGTGTGTAAAAATGGGAAAAAAATATAACTTCAACGTAAATCCACTGTCTCTATTTGGATTTTATTATTATGCATAAATATTGTTTTATTATTATAAATAAATACATCACCGATGAGCAGCTGTACCCTGCATGTTCAAGCATTTTCAAATAAAATAAACAATTTTTTTTGAACCTACAGCCAAATATCAAATTTTGATGTTGCTTTGCGCTTATTGGTCTTCTTCTTCTTTTTTATATAAGCATTTCAAGCTTATTGCTTTCACAATCCGCTTATTGCTTGCTCTTAACTCAGTATTCTAAGTTATGTTCCAAAGTTGTGAAATGAGAACTTTCGTTGCCATGTACCATTTTTGCATTAGTATGATTGTGTGGCAAGTACAATCATACCCTATACTCAGAGAGTAGAGAAATTTTCCTCAACGAAAATTCCTAGACCAGACCGGGAATCGAACCCAGTTACCACCAGCATGGTGTTGCTTTGTAGCCGCGCCTTAACCGACTGAGCTAAGGGAGGACCCATCTTGATCCACAAACTCCACTGAGCTACTCCACGCTTATTGGTATCCTCCTTGAAAATTTGTGGCAAAACTTTCTCCAGCAAATACTCAAAAGCATTGGAAGCAGCTGAGAGCCCAAAATTGAATGCTCTACTGTAAATCCAGTGACCTTTCTTAAACTGTCTTGAAAGTCCAATCCGTTTCGAGGTTACTTTTACATACAATAAGCCCCGCAAAACCTACATTAATTTAAAAGTGTGCTGTAGCACACGTTCAGGAATGGAATATGGAATATTTCCAAACCAGACATGCATTTAAATATATTTGAAAATCGATGTTTGCTATATATTTATAATCCGAATGATCTCACCAATGCGCGCCTCTAGCTTGTTCAATCGTAAAAATTAAAATTTCCGACATTCATTTGTGTTAAATTTCATGCACAAGCGACAAAATAACAAAACTCTGTACACTAAAGGGTGACTGCATCTGAAATTATAAGTCAGCCTCTGACGCGAAGCATGCGCGTTTGCTTCGTTCGTTGCTTTTGACCAGCAAATGGCCACTTTCTTCATTGCACTGATTTTATTATAATAACAAAAACATATTTTTTCACTCCACACTCTGCCAATAATCAAACCCCCCCTGTATGAGGCAACTCTGCATCGAACTTGAAAACTGCTAATAATCAAGAGTTTACTCACCACAAAAACACTTTTGCACATAAGCACTTAAGCGGAAAAACACTTTAGCTTCATAATTTATGTCCTGGTGGCACAATACTAGCACTACCAAACAAAACTATACTGATAAGACTCTTATACCGGGTGCGGGAGCGAGTCGCACAAAAAAAATAACAAAAATACTGGTAAATACTACCGACCACCACACATTCTGGGAGGGAATCGATTACAGCCACTACGTCTTACGCAAAACACTCGGAGATTTCATGAGTTCACTGTTTGCTTAAGTTGGATTACGAATTGTTAGGTGGAGGTGGCTGGGTTCGATTCCCGGTCTGGTCTAGGAATTTTTCGTTATGTAAAATTTCTCTACTGGGCATAGGGTATGATTTTACTTGCCACACAAAAATGGTGTCTGGCATCGAAAGCTCTCAATAACTGTTGAAGTGCATTCAACACTAAGTTGAGAGCAAGATATAAACTGATTGCGAAAACAATAAGCTTGAAACGCTCAGAAAGAAGAGAGAAAGTCAAAAAAATGTAATGGCGCTGAGTCAAAGATTTCTTCTACATAGCTTTATTTTTGGAAAGAGGTGTTTATTAGAACTGTTGTAGTAAACTATTATTACATCATAGCTCTACATTTTTCAAAACCGTTTCTCGAATCGCATAGAGCTATGACATAGCTTTATTCATAACGGATAAAACATACTTTCACTTAAAAAAACACTATTTAAAAAACTATTTTTGAGCTTATTAGTAGAACGATTGTGAGTGGTAAACAAGGCAATTACTAGTTAATTATAACATAGATTTGAAGTATGGCACATTCACAAAGCCAAACTCATCGATATATCAACTCATGCACGAGTTTAGATTTCCTCAAACACCATTTCTAGAACCGAATTCAATTTCCCATTGGATAAACATATGCAGCTAGTTCTTATCGAACGGATTCCCCAGTTCCATTCCTCCTGCATCCCATATCGGAGAGCCTACCCAGCTAGACGACTTTCGTCGACTTTGTTCTGAGCTCGAATCCACTTAATTCGCTATTATAGCATAATCGTGGAACCCCACCTCGCCTCACGCTCAACCGAACAACCCGGCAACCCGTAAATCTTCAGCAACTTTCGTGAGCAAGAGGATCCCTCTCGGTCTTACCCGGTAGACGCCATCAAACCCAGCCGCCACCAGAGCGTACCTTAACCTATTGGTGCTCATGCCAATCTCGACGGGTGGTATTTGAATTCTTTCGACGCCGCATACACTTATCTTCCTTTATTAGGCATTTCATGACCATAATTCAGCAAATAGGCTTCATAGATTCTGCCAAAGTGACACTCGAAAGGAACTCCACTGCTCTGGATGCCAGCGAGCAAGGCAGGAGGTAAGTGAGTAAGAAGAATGGCAAAATTTAACAGCCAGCCACGGGGAACACTCCAAGCTATGGCCGTGTGTTGGGCTGTTGCAGCAGCTCTTAGGGAATTATGAGGCATAAATAAACAAAAAAGGCGCGTGAGCTGCTCATTTCACAGAGGTGGAGCAGCGGTGCTCCAAACAAGCAGGCTTTTCTTCCAGGCTTCTTCCCGTAGTCGATTGTATGCAAAGCATTAATAATTTTCGCCATTCTGCACTAGAGCTGGACCACAGACAGAGAGAGAGAGAGAGCCAGTCCAGCCGCACTCTGATACCTATTCTTCGAATGCCATTGGACTTGTTGTTCAGTTTTGTTCTGTCGAGATGGAAGCATCAACGAGTCCAATGGCAGCCGGGCCCCTTGTGGCGTCATGAAGCCCCACGGGAGACCTCGCGGTCCAGCTGGGCCAACAGTCGGGAGATATTTCATTTTTCGCTTTCCATCTCACTTGGCACGTTTTGCGACGGAGAGTGCTCTGGATTCCACTGAGTTTTACATGCACATCGAATTTATTTCAATTTCCAGACCACATTTCTTCGACATGACAAGTTTGGTCTTTTGGGAGCGTTTATGCTCGTTGCATATGACACTGTATGCGTAATTTCAACAAGTCGTGATCAAACCTTCAACGTTTCAAAATTATCCTCTCTTTCAGCTACTGGTCTCCGAAATTCCAGTACTAAAAGCATCGCAACTGAAGATTCCCAATACGTGACTCAATACTCATCCCCTTAGATTACATTCAGTTTCACTTCGAAGTTGGGGAAGCAGCAAATACGAGATAGGTACATCACGAGTACGTTCCACGATTGCGGCAAAGACGACTATTTAATTTTGATTGATTAGGTTTGGGCGCCGAAGACAACGCGCACAGTCACAGTTCCTCGAACAACAATTTCAACCACGCAGCCACAGCAACAGCCATAATTACCACATTTGACAGTTCCCAAAAAAGAAATGCCATGTCAACAGCACTTTCGTCGTCAGGAGATTTCGTGATTAGATGAAAGACTTATTTTTTCTCGCCTCTCAGAATCGGAGAAAATTAACGATAACTACACCAAGGCGATGAAGAATTTAGAATCTCTCCAAAATTGTCCCCCAAACACTTCCCCTGTGTCATTATTTTTCTTTAATGGTGCGGAAAATTAAACAAAAAATAAGAAGAAATTCCTCACCAGCAAAAGAATTAGGCACGAAGAAAGGTGACTTTAAGTTTAGGATTAGCGAGGAGCACCCGAAAAAAAAAACAAAAATCCATAGTCACCTTAGTCCGGGTCATCACGAGTTCACCAGAGCCCCACATCCAATCAAGTGAGAAATTTGCTGACTCACGATCATCGCATTGGCCCTCGTTCCGTCGGTCAGCCGGTAGAGTGAGATTGAATCAGGTGATAAAGCGTAAACCACCATACACGAATGATCGAAAATTGCGGTGCGACGCCGAAGACGACGATGACGGTTTGGTGAAGACTGATGGTGACCCGAGCGCAGAGGGTGAAAGCCAATTCCGAGACCTTTTCAACGGCGTCTATTGTGCGTGGAGTTGGAGAAAAGATAGATTTAAACACAGCAAATTATATCAAATGACGCCACATGCACGGTGAGGGTAGTTCTATCTTGGTATTGTACTTGTTCCCAGTCCTGCCAACAGTAGTGTCGTCAGGAATTATGGTTGAAAATCAGGTGTTTCAACATGTAAGATTTGATCAGATTTTAAATTTCAAACTCAAATATCAAATGAAACAAAAACACACAAAATTGTGAATATCTATAAAATTAATATATTAAATGCGTGTCCGTGTTTTTTTAGGGTATGGACAATCTGCAACCAGACACGATGTATCAAAAACGTCAAAGAACGAGAAGCAGCGGACCTGCAGATACTTTCGAAGAATTATTGCTATTTTGTACCAACTATCGTTTCAAAGGTGCTTCTTACAAGAGTATTTGTTCTCTTACTTCAGTTTAATAGCTAATAGGTAAGATTTTATCATTTTTTTCTGTTTTAAAATTAATAACATCGTACAAAACCCATTGTTGACATTTTCCCGATTCCCTGATAGTGAACAAAATACATTACCCTAATATACCACCCTGGTAACAATTTATTTGAAAACAAAAATTGGTAATTGGTAATTGTATTCAGTACGATAATCCTATTGGTTTAGCTCTTATGTGGAATATACTTATTACTTTTCACTTCACTTTGTCATCGTTTAATTTCACTATGTAGCCCACAGATGTGTGATATGAAATTATTTTCAGTTTGAAAAATACTTCATCAGCGCAAGGAAACGGATAGAAGAATTAAATTACATTTACAATTACAACTAAGATTTAAATTTCTAGAAAAACGTAATTGAAAAATAAGAGTATATGAAATAATAACTGTTCACTTTTCAAAAATAGATAGTTTGAAAAACTGTTTCAGTTTTATGTATTGGAAAAGTCAACAAGAGAAGTGTTAGTTTGGCAATTCCTAGGTTTCCAAAACAGGAGATCGCAGCAAGCCGTGCTTCTTAACTGACGTGTTTTGTTTTTGCTGCGTCGTTTTCGCGAACAAAAATCAAACAATAATTCGTAATTTAACTCTAACTAACAGTGAAATCATTAGAAATAGGCGTGCTTTGGGAAAGACGTAGTGAATACAATCGATTCCCTCCCGAAATGTGTGAGTAAAGGGTGTCCACGATGAAATTGCCACACTATGAAATTGCTCTAACTTTTTAACCGTTGGGTAGAATTTAATGAAAATTTGGATGGATTTAGTTCATAGTGCATTATTCACATCCTGCAAGTTTTAAAGTCCTGTGATCAAAACTCGCGGATATGGAGTCGAAAGAACAGCTCGTGCGTGATAAAATCTTGCGCATTCATCACGAGAACAAGGATCTCTCGCATCGTTCCATCGCTAAAACGTTGGGAATCGCGAATTCTACGGTGTCGCGAGTGATTAAGCGGTTCGAGGAACGGTTGACCACCGATCGGAAGCCTCAGAAGTGAAGGAAAAGTATTCCGTACAACACCAAAAATCTCAACCGCGTAGTTGGGGCCTTCAACCGAAATCGAACGCCTCCGTTCGGGATGTGGCTAAGAAGCTGCACCTAAGCCGAAGTTTTGTCCAGAAGGCCAAAACTAAGGCTGGGCTTCGAACGTTCAAGGTACAAAAGGCCCCTAATCGCGACGAGAAGCAGAACAAGTCCGCCAAAACCCGTGCCAGGAAGTTGTACCTCAACATGCTGACGAAAGTTGAATGCTGCATCATGGACGACGAAACATATGTGAAGGCCGACTTCAAACAGATCCCCGGCAACCTGTTTTTCACGGCCAAGGATAAGTTCAGCGTTCCGGAGCATGTCCGCACTCAGAAGATGTCCAAATTTGCGAAGAAATTCCTGGTTTGGCAAGCCATCTGCACGTGCGGGAAGCGGAGTGCACCTTTCGTGACCCAGGACACGATGAACGGACAGGTGTACATAAAAGAGTGCCTCCAGAAGCGGCTGCTTTCTCTCCTGAAGGCCCACAACGTCCCAACAATCTTCTGGACGGATTTGGCCTCATGCCACTACTCCAAGGACGTGCTGAAGTGGTATGCGGACAATAAGGTCAATTTCGTGCCGAAAATGTTCAACCCTCCCAACACTCCGGAGCTCCGCCCCATTGAGAAGTACTGGGCGATTATGAAGCAGCACCTTCTTAAACGACCTAAGGTAGTGAAGACAGTCGAGGAACTGAAGAAAGTATGGGTTTACATGCAAAAAACGGTTGATTCACAGGTTGTGCAGAATCTTATGGCCGGGGTTAAGGCCAAGGTGTGGGCATTTGTGTATGGACTGTAAATAAAATACGAGTAAAATGGTAAAATGAAGTTTAATAGTTATTTCTCAATCCCTGAAAATTTGATGGCAATCGGATGAAAACTCGAATTTTGCGAATCAATTTTGTGTGTGGCAATTTCATCGTGGACACCCTTTATCGGTAGTACTTCCACATGTTTTGGTTTTTTGTGCTTCGCCCCTGCATCCGGAAGAAGAGTTACATCAGCTAAGTTTTGTTCATTAGTGGTAGTATTGAGACATCCGGACATAAATGATTAAGTTTGAGTGTTTGTCTGCTTTGTCGCGAGTGAATCGATAATTATTTGGGAAGGTTCATTAATTATGTCACGCAGTAAGGGGGGAGGGGGGGTTTGGAAAAACGTGACGATCCATACAAAAAAATTTGGTTGTCCATACAAAAAACGTGTCAAGGGGGGGAGGGGGGGTTAAAAAAAGTCAATTTTTGCGTGACGTAATTAATGAACGTTCCCTTTGCAGTTTTGAAGTTCGATATAGAGTCGCCTCATAGCGGGGATTTGATATTGGCAGTCTGGAGTGAAAAAAAAAGAAGAAGACCAGTGCATGTAGAAAACGGCCATTTGCTTGTCAGAAGCAGCAAACGAAGACAATGCGCATGCTTGCGTGAAAGGCAGCCACATAATTTCAGATGCATTCACCACGTAGTTGTGTTGGTTGCATATCTAACGGGCGGTTTGGCAACGTCAACTTTTGCGTTTATTTTGTCACGAGAGCATGAAGCTAATTACGAATCAACGTCGAGAACTTGCATGTTTACGAATTAACAAGCGAGTGTAATTAAGAAAGCTGCCATGGGTGATATGTATCTGACTATAACTATATCACAATAACCTTATTTTTAAATAATACCAAATACGTGCCTGGTTTGGAAATTTAACATTTCCAAATCTGGAAGTGTGTTGCAGTGCCCTTATCCAAATGATATCGGTAATGTTTACATGCGGGGCTTATTGTATGTGAAAGTAATCTCGGAATGGGCGTGACTCTCAAGACATTCTGAAATGGGTTGCTGGATCAGCAGTAGAGCTATCACTTTCTAGCTCTCGGATTGAAGCTGCTTCCAATGATCACTTGAGGGATTGTTGTAAACAGATTTGCCGGCCAGTGAGTGTTAGATTGTACACACACACACTTAGATTTTGTTTGCGATGTTCGGTGGTTTTGTTTTGCCGGACTTTCAACGGCGGTAGTCCGATATAGGTTACGTTGCGTTAAAAATATTCTCGTCTTTCCTGTTCCGTTTACTTTCGGTTTCGTTTGCACGTCACGAGTTATACATGATTTCACTAAACTTGATTTCAATTTTAATTTATTTTTTCTTTATTTTTCTTTTTACGCCTGCCATTTTTAAACTAATAGCTTTATTTCGTGACATTTTTATATAGAATAACGGGATGTAATGTAAGCCCAGCTCCTTGATTCGGCCTAATACCAAATATGTCATTATTTCGGCGATAATCAACAAAATCAAGTTGCTATCACCATGACCGATTTATTTCAAAGCAATTGAGACATTATTAATCAATTTATAGTTGTTCACTTCCACGTAATTTTCGGTTTGCTTAACTTTTTAGACATCATGACTTTACTGGTTAAGCTGAACAGATTATCTACACGATCTTCGAATGATCTAAATTTGACGAAATTGAACCTATAAACCATATAATACAGCCAAGATGTACAGTCACATGTTATAAACTAAGAGGTCACATAGATAAATTAACAATGATTTAACAAGAAAACGGTGAACCAAATTTTAGTTACATATTTTTTTCTATGTTCCGAACTATGGCCTGTTGTATGAAAAGCATAGTAAAACTGTTGTAATTGGTAGCATTTACGATACAAATGTCTGCGTTTCGGTTGAATGTTTTTCATATGGCTCATTTTAACACAAACTAAAGTAACAAAATCTGTGTAGAGTAAATTATAATCTTTTGATTCCCGAATGGCCGCTAAATCATATGTAAAAATTACTTAAGTTTATTAGAAGCATAAGTTTAGTTTGATTTATGAAATTGTTTTTTGGGCAGAGCGAATACAGCTGGCAACGCTTTGAATCAGATAATCAGCCAAAAAATCGTTCCTAGAGAACATTTAATAACAAATCCATCGAATGGGAAGAGCTTGCATATATAATTAGACCCAATTCGGTACCCATAAACCAACATTACATCCATATCCCACGAAGGCTTCTGACTTTATAAAACGAGTTGTGTAACATTTCGTGATACATACTAGCAGATAGCTTATTGAACATATGTTAACAAGTGTTTATCTAGTTAAATTTGTTTTCCAGCTCAAATACCTAATGAGTTATTAAAAAATGTAATCGATTGTTGCATATTAGGCTGAGACACATACCCTACCAGTACTGTGAACCACGCACACCCCTGACCCCTGCCTGACCCCAATAGCATTCATATTTTCTGTTTATTTAAATCAGAATCAAAATTTTAAATATTATGATGTACAGGTCCACCGGATGATGGTTATCAAAATGATAACGCTACCCAAATTCAGCGTTCCGTTTACCAAAACGAACCATGCTGCTAACCCTACTCCATATATCTTACAGCCCAGTGAGTTCTCGTGGAAGTGCAAAGGTGTTCTCGGCTTCCATCAAAGCGAGTATCACGTCAACATATTTCTACCCTATCCTTATCCTTATTTGACCTGCATGGATGCGGCCGGCGCTGGTATTGCTTTTTTTTAATTCTAGATGGCCAGTTTTTACACATTGAGGATGACTGTTAGTCCCAAACATCATCTGTTGATTCTCTGTGTAATAACAGCCAATCTGGCAATAACGGAGTAGCAACCGCAAGCAGTCAATCATGCTCATGCTCATGCACATGGAAAATCTACAACCAGACACCGAAAGAACTCAGGGTGCGGGGATGAGGGTGCCAACTCACCAAAAACCCACTCGTGCCATAGGCCCTGGACCCTTCCCGGAACCACCTTTTGGTATTACTTCGGGGAAGGGGCTATTGTGCTTGTTAAGCACCCACTATGTCTGACTACTTAAGGCTTTACAGGGTACGGCAGAAAATAATGCGAAAATGTTCAAACTTGAGTATTCGGTTAATTCGTGTAGCTAGTGACTTATTTCTGTCGAAAGTGTATTTGTTTATATTTACTTTCAAGTGCTGCATCCAAACATTCTATTAGTTTTATTGCAAATTCGTCAAAATGTTCGCGAGAGAAGTGATCACCAGTTTGTTGCTCGCCCAGAAGAAGCCGAAAGAGATTGCCAAGGTGATAGGGTGCCATTTGACAACAGTTTAGCGCATAAAAATGTCCCTGCAGGATGGTTCTAAGCAGCGGAAGCCGGGAAGCGAACATGATCAAATCGGTCCGTGCAAAAATTGCTCGCAATCCGGTGCGTCCCATAAGAAAACTTGCAAAGGAAGCCAATATTTCGGAGAAATCCATGCGGAGAATCATCAAAGAAGACCTGCATGCATTTTCCAGAGCCAGAAAGACCCGCCACTTGAATACGGACCTGGTCAAGGAACTCCGAGTGACTCGTTCCGAGAGATTGCTTTCCTTGTTGAAGAAGGAAATCATAATAATCCCGTTCTCCGACGAAAAGCTTTTCAGCATCGATGCTGTGGCCAACAGCCGCACGGACCGGTTCATTTCACCGCAAAAAATGGAGAACGTTTCAGAAAAAGTGAAATTCAAATTTCAAACTAAACATCCGGCTGATGTCATGATGTTTGGCTTGGTGGCGTCCAACGGTTTGAAAATGCCGCCTGTTTTCATTGATGCTGGAGTTAAAATCAATACCGAAGTGTATATTGATATTTTAAAGGACCAAATGCTTCCCTGGGTGAAGGCCAACTTCTCCGAGGACCAAAACGTTGTCCTACAGCATGATGAAGTGGCCTGTCACACGTCCAATCAAACCCAACAATGGTTGAACGATAACATGAAGTTTTGGCCGAAGGATTTGTGGCCCCTAGCAGTCCGTTGGATTATTCGATACGGGCATATGTTGAAGCACGAGCCTACAAAACATCACACCCTAGTGTGAAAACCCTATAGTCGACCATAACACGCACATGGCAGTCAGTGTCGGAGGACTACGTCCGAAAGGCATGCTCTGGCTTCCGGCGTCGGCTCGAGGATGTTATTAATAAAAATGGAGGACACATTGAATAAATTCGTTTAAAAAGACTTTATAATGATAACTGCACTCGAAAATGTTGATATTATTGCTTGAATTAGTTGAAAATGGGATTTGAAAGAAATAGAACAAATTTTCGCATTATTTACTGCCGCACCCTGTAATAGAGCAATGAAATATACTAGAAGATTTATTTGAAATATGTCAAAGTTGGATTTCATCATCCTGTAATTTTAATATGATTAAACAAAGAATAATATGATGAAATAATTAAAATAGTAATAATGCCAATAATATGCAGCTTGGTGCATCTTTTCAGCTCAATCAGTGTAAGATGAATGTAACTCTGGAATGTGAATTGCAATTGCAATTGCAATTGAATAAAACAAAAAACATTTAATAATACATGAATCAATAAAAAAATATGTATGTATTCTTGACATATGGATGTACATTATCAGTATCAATGATCTTAATTTATTTAAAAACATCATGAGCTACAATGCAATGATATATCTGTACCATAAGGAATCAACTTTCTTCTAACCTTGACGCAGATGGAATTTAATTATTATTATTTATTTTTTCAATGAATAATTTTAATTTGATTATAATAATATACAATGATGATATCATGAAAATAATACGACGAATCTCACGCCAACTCATCCAGTGGTTGGCAGCACCCTCTCAGAATCTAGTGAAACTTTGTGGATGTGTAGACTATCAAGCAAGCAGTCTTCTTAAGCAACTTTGCATACATTGTTTTTTTTCAAAATTTATGTAGACTACCATTTGAAAAGGGCTGAAGGCTTTTGATCATTTAGTTTTAAATCAACGTAACTCAAAAAGGAAAAGACTTACAAAACTGTTTACTGTTACTGTTTTCTAATGTATTGTCCTTATTGTAATATACTTTAAAGGTTTGGTTAAAAACAGGATCCACACCCTGATTTTATTGTATTGTCACTAAAATTAAAAAAATATATAATCTATAAATAGTCGCCGAATTGTAGCGTTGATTTTTAAAACATTCAAAGACCCTAAATAAATCCAAATTGTCATTATAATTAAATGTATTTGGCTTCTGTGGGGTTTTAGGACCAAATTATAAGACGACTGCGATACACGGTAAAATTGGACATGAAAAATTTGTAGTTAGAAATTTTTTTTTCCTTAACAGTGCCCATCTTGCAAACTATGGTGAATTTTTAGACAATTCAATTGCATTGATTAAAAAAAAACTGTCCGATTCTAAGATAGCCATTTTTTGCAAATTTTCTATATATATTTTATATATTTCTTTTTTGAGTGTAAGAATCGATTTAACAATTTTTAAAATTTGTTTTCTAAAAGTAAGAACGATTTTCCAAAAGTCGCTTGTACATCACTTTTTTTTAAGTCGTTTCCTTTTTGGGTTACGTTGCTCTAAATAAAAAATCGATCAAAAAACTTAAGCCCTTTTCAAATGGTAGTCTACATAAATTTTGGAAAAACAAAGTATGCAAAGTGACTTGAAAAGACATAGTCTACCAACTCACAAAGTAACATTGGATTCTGAGAGGGTGCTGCCAATCACGAAGACGAGTTGGCGTGAATTTCGTCATAAGGCTTTTCGCAAAAAATGATTAAATATTGAAATATTCCGCGGAGACAGAATAAAAAACAATGCGTCTCTATGGCAACGATGGAAAAAACTACATGGAGTGATTGGCAAGAAAATTGAAATATAGTTTAAACATTTAATGGACGTAAACTTATTTTGATTTCGCTTCCTCATCTCGATTCGGAATTGTACAGAAACCACCGATACCACCATTTTGACTTCCATGCCAGAAACAATACTTCTCCAATACTTTGCTGAAAATGTGCTCCTACCCGAGCAGGACAGAATAGCTTGATAACTGGCCTTGGTATTATGGAGCTCAGATTAAGAGGTGAAATACCTGAGGATAATACCATAAAATTATTCCCACAATGTTATGCGAATACCAAACTGAGGTAAGCTAATACCAAAATAGTACCTCTAAGGTATTCCCAGGTATTCAAAATAACAGGTGTTGTTATTCGATAGATATTTTGCTTGCAATTTTCAGGTATTTTGCTTAGGTATTTTACCTCTTAATCTGAGCTCTTAAATACCAAGGCCAGTTATCAAGATCAAAATTAGGTATGCATATGTTGTTGTCTCCTGCTCTGGTAGCCATACCACATTTCAATGCGGAAACACTAGCATAAATCTTCATTTCTTCACGTTATTGAAAAACAAACTATACTTCACAAATATGCTCCATGAAACACGTAATCGGACATTCTATGAAATTATTATACCTTGGATTTTTTGAAATGCTAGATGAGCTAGACTACCGCAATCGCAAATTCACACCGATTTATAACGAGCAGAAAAAAAGACGTGACAGCTCACGCAAAACACATTCTTTCGCGGGCAGCGCTTGCTGCGATACATTTTTTTAGAAAAAGTTCTTCCGTTAAGTTGATTTAGCTGAACATGCTCTTTTGTTATGTCTATTGTTGCATGGACTGTTACAAAATATTTTGATGAAATGAAAGCATGATGCGCAGCCAGTGCTGATTGCCTACCCTAGCAAAGTAAAATAACAAACTGATATCAAATAAGAAACATGTTTTGTTATCTCAGTTGTCATTTTGAACTCACCTGTTATTGCATAACAAACGCATCAACATTGACAAATTTTGTTATCATCTGTTATCAAATATTTTAGACGATTTTTGATGAACTTTACTGAACTCCTGCAGCATGCTGACGAACGCTGAATATTACCAACATGTGATGGCTATGCAATTTAAAACTGCAGTTATTAGTGTATGAATTTAATATCATGTTGATAGCTTAATTTGAAATTATCTCGAGAAATTTGTTCATCTCACAAAATTTTCTATCAAAATGAACTCGATGATAATAAAACGAGTTAATATTGTGATATCCAACGAATATGATTTTGTTATGTCTTTTGTTATTTTGGCTGTTTATACCGCCTAAATGATGACATATTTTGTTATCGCACACTGATAATCTGATATTAGAACATGTATCAATTTGGTACAAATCTTTGCTCGGTAGTTCAACCTAGGAAAAGATCTCATTAATTCAAAAGTTACATTTATATGTATATTTCTGTTTGATTTTT
>JASCZW010000906.1:0-142314 GCA_034211315.2 Aedes japonicus
TTAAGACAATCGAGACCGAACGTTGCAAACGCTAAGAAAGGCCCTTCTGTGAAACGCCACTGTCAAGACCTCACCATTTACTACCAAAATATCGGGGGAATGAATTCGGAATATCGGATCACTGTTATGATCTGATTGTACTAACCGAAACTTGGCTTGATTCCCGAACGGCCTCGTATTCGCGATAATGGAGAATGCAACACCTGTTGACGAGATGATCCTCCTTGGCGACTTCAATCTAGCAGGTATATCGTGGCAACCGTCTCACAGCGGCTTTCTCTATACAGACTCAAAACGCTCTGTATTTCACACAGGGTCAGTTAGTCTTCTCGATAACTATAGTGCAGCCACGCTATCTCAAATCAATCACGTTGTAAACGAGAACAACCGAAGCTTAAACATCTGCTTTGTAAGCGCCCATGACACCGCTCCATTCATCTTTACGGCTCCAACTCCACTGGTAAAGCTGGCTCCTCACCACCCTCCTTCAATTGTCGCCGTGGGAGGTAACCACGTTCGAGACTTTGACGGCACTTCTGCTACTGTGTCATGCGATTTCCGGAAAGCCGATCACCGTAGTATCGTCGGCGTGCTGTCTAACATAGCCTGGGAGAGCATCCTTGATCATGAATACGTCGATTCCGCTCCGCAAACTTTTTCACACGTCTTGACATATGTCATTGACAGAAGAGTCGCACCTTGCTTGGCAAACTAGCGAAATTTGAAAACTGAAATCGAGTTAGAGAGCGGCTTTCACTAAATATCGTATGCTTGCGCAGAAAAACCCCTACGTCAGACTCAATTGAGTTCAAGCGAGTTAGCCGTCGATGCTAGTCGTCATATTTACGAGGGATTCAGTCCAAACTCCGGTCGCTTTCGAAGACTTTTTGGAAGCACGTAAACGAGCAGCGCAGAGATTCTAGGCTATCAAGAATGGTGCTAAACGGTGAAGTCGCTTCATCCCCCCAGGAGATATGCCGCCTGTTTTACGAAAAGTTTTCCAGTGTTTTCTCCGGCGAGAGATTGACTGATGAACACGTTACATCAGCAGCTAACAATGTGCCTCTATACGGTCAAGGTCTGGGTACAATCGATTACAACGGCCGCGAAACAAGTCAAGTCGTCCGACAATCCTGGACCCGATGGTGTTCCCTCAGTATTCCTGAAAAGACACATTCTAGGCGAGACACCGTTGCCTCGCCTATTCCAAATGGCGCGATCTCGAAACTATTTGAGTTAGTCGTCATGGAGCCTCTACTTTCTCATTTCAAGCAAATTCTAAGTTGTGATCAACACGGATTCACTTCCGGTCGTTCCATCACCACTAATCTACTGTGCTTTACATCGTATTTCACGAATAGTATGGCTGAACGAGATCAAACTGACGTCATGCATACCGACTTGTTAGCAGCATTCGACAAGCTGAACCACGCCATTGCGATTGCGAAACTAGAAAAACTTGGGGGTTAGCGGCAACTTTCTGCGATGGTTTCGCTCACATCTGACCGATCAACAGCTGATTGTCACTTTTGGGAATTACTCATTTATCCAGATACGTCAGGAATACCTCTAGGAAGTCAGCTGGGTCCGTTAATTTTCCTACTTTATTTCTTTATTCCTACTTTATTTTATTTATAGATGTGAATTTGGTCATCGAAAGCCCACGGCTATCGTATGCAGACGATTTTAACATCTACTTACGCTTTCATGCGACCGACGACTGCATCTTCCTCCAACGTCAATTCGAAGCTTTTGCCAGCTAGTGCAATTTTAACAGAATGGTAGTTAATCCTGCGAAGTGTTCGGAAATCAAGTTTTCCCGGAAGAAAGAACCGATTTTATTTACCTACAGACTCTAAGGATCAACAATAGATCGTGTTTATCAAGTAAAAGATTTGGAAAATATTCTGAATCTCAACTGGAAAGCAACACATCTCTCATGTGGTTGATAAGCCGTCGAGGACATTGGGCTTCATCTTCAGGATAGTAAAAAAATCTCCGAGATCTACTGCCTCAAATCACTGTACTGTTCGCTGGTGCGATCCACATTGTAGTACTGTTCTACGGTTTGGAACCCAAATTACAACAATGGTGCTGTGAGAGCCGAGTCCGTTCAACAACGCTTTCTTTGATTTGCTCTAAGGAACCTGCCGTGGAGGGACCCGTTTCATCTGCCCAGCTATGAAAATCGTTGCCAGCTGATCGATCTGGAGTTTCTCCGTACCAGAAGCGAAACCTGGAGGACACTTTTTATTGCAGATTTACAAAGCAAAAACGCTAGCTGGATGTTTTCCATTTCGTTATCTTAAGTTTCCGTTTACATCAGTACCATAATCTACCATAATCCAACTTCGGAGAAACTCTAGTATTACCTCAAATGTCCTTATTGGTAAGCCCCTACCTAGCATCACCTTAATAAAAAGTAGCCCCTCACATGAGACTAATTCCAGATCACTCACCTTTTTCCGATAGCTGTCAGCCTTAGTCGGTTCGTAGTCCTCCACGAACTCATCGTACATGAACTGTAGTGTGAGTGCCGACTTTCCAACGCCACCACTGCCTACCATGATGACCTTGTGCAGCGCAGGTCCCGCCGTAGGTTTCTTCGACATCTTTCGTCCCGGTTCCTTTCCTTTTCGCACACAGTAATAAGCTAGTACTCCAGTAGGATAATGTGAGCACGTCTGAGGTAATATCTTTTCTTCTGGTCGCTTGTTATCACTAGTCACTAGCACCGGTTTGCCAAATGCATTCAGTTCCTACTACGAGATGAACACTTGGTTACGTTATTATTAATATCACTTCTTATCTCGACTGAGATGGCGCGCACAGAAAACCACTTCACGTTTCACTTCGCTCTTATTCTTCACGCCAGTCCAACTCGGGGCTCCATCGTGGTCGTCGTCATCACCATCATCGCTTTCGATCCATCATGATCGGAACTGGCTATGCCCGGACGCCTACTTGACGATGTAGTAGAGGAATCTGTAAATATGGCAAAGTAATCAGGAGTTAGAATTTATTGTTTCTGTTTTTTTTATTGGATGGCGTTGAATGTTTTCGAATTAGATAGTGGACCCATTTTCGTCATGATTCACCCTACAATGGGCAACAAAATTAGGGTACTCTGTGAAAGCAAGCACGCGTTTTAATGAGCATTGCAAATCAATGGAAACGCGCGATACTTTTTCCAAATCAGTAAGAGTAGGTTGAGTTGCCCACTGTTACTATGTTTGGTAAACCAGACACGCATGGCACGTGCCGAATTGTGTGATTGACTCAAACAACATTCAACGATGGTGTGAGGAAAATTCCGGTACAAGACGCCGCCGTCGAGTGGGTGGATGTTTTATGTGGATGTGTTTGCAGATTTTCCGTTTCTTTCAATACCCGAACGTAAAGCGTAGATCTTTCAATTTAGCGCACTGAGAAACCGAATCAATCCAAACGGCTCAAAACTCTGAAATATTTGTATACCGTAAATCGTTCACCCCAGTAGTGTATACAAAGTATATCGAAACCAGAAAGTATAGAAGGAACCGGACCATACATAGTTTGCCCATCTGCTGGTACCACAGCAACAGCCGGTCCCAACTGGAACCGGGTGAATGTTTGTGAAAATCATCACGGCTTTAATTTACGATGCAACAGGGCGAGGTTATTTGTATTATATTGGGAGGAAAAGCGGTTTGCCTAATGGCTTCAAACATGTCCAGCGGCAAACGATGGAATGCAGCAGCTCCATTCCGGAATTTAACAACCTGAGTTAAGAGAGAGAGAGAAGATCAATTAGGTTAAATGTTTAATTGATGTAAAAGTTAATCACGATTCACTGGGTAATGCATCAAACAACAAGCATTAATTAAGGTTAAATGATATAATTTTGGGGTCAGTAGTGAGTGGTGTAGCATGTTTAATCGTAGCATCTAACATGAACATCCCAATACACATTTGTGGTATCATCATTGTGTTCTAGTCTTAAATACAGAAGAGCTCCTGTCCGCGTGCAGAATCGAGGTTAAAAGCCGGAAGTTCTATTAAAACATAAACCAACCCGGTCGATTGTCGGGAAGTAAATTCACATCGATCCGGAAGGCAAAACAAACAACGACGAAGATGGTGGGAAGAGGCATTGCGGAAAATTTCGGATCATAAAACTCTATCCTTGTATTACATAGGCGCCTTTGGCAGTACAACAGACAACAAGACAAGAGGGTATTTTATGCCGGTATAATAAAATCAAGCGCTTGCATAAATAGGAATGCGACGGGAGCTTTGACTTGTATTTTTGGCACAGATGTGATGGCAGCAGATTATGCGCCTTTGGATATTATCTAATTTTATCCTGAAATTGGAACGAACTATTTGAAGAGAAATTTGCTATTAAAGATGGTAGAATTCCTAAATTTGAGTATTTGAATTTCTTCTTCCAACAGAGTTTCAACGAAGTGGTCCTGTTACTGTAATTGTTCATGAACATCTCTAAAATTTGAATCACTTACCAACCCCGAACAACCCGTTCTGCCTCGTTCATTCCATTTCGTCACCAACTCTGACCCCACAGACCCATAAAATGTGCCGTGAAAAGCCTGGATTCAGCATCAGCCATCGGACGCCATCGACACATACAATGGGGTGTGTCATATATCAGCAACCAGCCCGACAGCGTTTTATTTATTGTTATGTTTTCTGTGCGACTTTTCTCCACCAAACCAGCAGCTCCTCACTGCCTCGACGCACTGCCACAGCACATGAATATGACATGAGCGTTGAATGCCAATGATTTGACTTTCACATTCTTTTTGCAAGTAGGCCTGTGTTTAAATGTTGTTGTATCGAACAAGCCCCGGTTGAACTTTCGTTTTTTTTCCCTGACTTGTGTGCAATGCACCCTACAAAGTGAGGTTATGACAGTCAGTGACGGAAGTTTAAAGTTCAGGATGCCTCTGTTATTCTCGTTTAGTCTAAAAATAGACAAAACTAGGTAAATGTTTATCAATTATGCATGACACCGATTTCGATTGCACGTAACTAGGCAGTAACTGTTCTAATAGTTCTAATGTTTCAGGCTCGCTATACCGCTGTCATTTGAATTTGTGAAACGTTTGTGAAATTGCTCCACCGTGAACAACTCAATTAGCCGAGAGGGTTCAGAATTACTATTTTATGCTAAAACGGTGCATTGCTAGTAGTAACAATCTCGCTCGTGACAGTTGGTCGAGGAACGGAAATGCAACTAGCCCTGCAGCATGTAAAGCGTGTTTTGTTCGGCTGGGAGAAGAATCAATAAATGACAAGCGTCATAATCGTCACCATTCTCTTCGGACCGAAGGTTCGTTAGTTTGTAGTTTTTAATTTTGGAATACTAGAGAAGTGCAATGACCAAACGTGCCGCTATTCAAACGGTCGGTGGCGGTCCACTCTAAGCTGTTGAGTACATTCGCTTTCGTCATCGCCATTGTTGTTGTTGTTGTGGTTCTACCCATAAAGCTCTCGATTGTAATCGGTTTGTTATGCTAAATTAGTGTGCCAACGTGCGGAGCGGTCAGATGACCGCCCAATGGACGGCGAAGAGGTTTTGTCAGTCCGATTGAATCGTCTTTTTTTCGCTCTCTGTGCTGTTCAATTCACACGAGCCAGCTGGAAGCCTGTGGCAAAAAGTGACATCATTCCGAGAATGCGCAACTTGCTGAATTCTTGACTCTTTGATCGCCAGCTTTCAGCTGTGTTGGTTCCGTCGCTTCGCACTGCGACGTGTAAATGAACTGCTAAATGCCACTTCTTTTCACACATGGGACGAGCGATGCGCGTCGAGCGCGGTTGAAAGTTTTATGATTATCATCATTCAATTCCGGTCTGCTGAATCCTCATGACTTACATATTTTTGTATGTCGAATTTTCACTGGCTTATCGTTTACAAGTTTTTGGATTTGGATCCCAAAAGTTACAAAATCCTTTTCCACTTCTTCCTTACTACCTAAATCCATAGCGTTTCTTTGCTCCCTCTTTTTTTTTTTGGTAAGTATGGGATCGAAATTGGGTCCTCCCTTAGTTGCTGGAGGTGGCTGTGTTCGATTCCCGATCTGGTCTAGAAATTTTTCGTTAAGGAAAATTTCTCGACTCCCTTTGCATCCAATCATACTAATGCAAAAATGGTACCTGGCATCGAAAGCTCTCAACTAATAACTGTGGAAGTACATTTGGAACACTAAGTTGAGAGCAGGCAATAAGGAAATTGTGAAAGCAATAAGCTTGAAATGCTAAGTAAGAAGAGATTGAAATTGACCACACAAGAAATCGACACAGATACATCGTTGTGATTCTCCAGAATGAACTGTACCGGATTTGTACCAAAGATGGCAGCTTGCAAGACTGCAGATTGTCTGATTTCAATCATGAACCGTTTAAATTATTCCTACCAGTGCACAATGCTTCTAACCAGCGCAAATGAAGAAGGGTGATGATAGTCTTCTGGAAGATCATGGAATCCGGTCATTGGTCAGAGGAAACCTTCGAGAATCGCTTAATGTTTAAAGTCATACCAGTAACAGTTGGCTCATCACTAGTATTATATGATGATTTTTCCTTGAATTCTGATCGTGGTCAAAGATCCAAGTGATTAGAGTAATAGCTGTTTTTGAGATCTGTAGCTTCGTAATAGTTTAGGCTCATACGATTTCAACAGGGCGGAACGGGTAGATTGCTTTTGATAACCGAGTTTTACCACCGGTAAGATGACTGCTAGGCACGTCTGATGAAGTGTATTTTCTCGTATACAGTGCTACACAAAATAAAAAATACATGACATAAATTTTGTTATTTCCTTCGATACCTCAGCTTTTTCTAAATGGGTAAATTTTTTCTGGGCTTAGAAGTATCTTTATACGGCAAATTTTTACCGGCATGAAAAATGTAGGAATGTACAAGACTTGCTCAATATTAAATAACTTATTGCTAAGGTGGTATTTTAAAATGGATAAAATATTTTGCCTTTGAATTTATTGTTCAACTTTCAATACATAGTGTGACCTATTAGAGCCTTCTACACTTCTACACCTTCCAGGCGATGCGGCATACTTTCAACAAACTTTTTGAGATATTTTGGATCAACATGTTTCAAGAGCTTCAATATGGTTATTTTGATGTCTTGTCCACTTTATCGTCCAGTTTACCTCACAGATTTTCAATCGGATTGATATCAGGGGATCACGGAGGCAATTAGAGCCTTTTGATTCGGTTTGACGCGGTAGTTTTCTTTGCCGTGTTTTTGGATCGTTATCGTATTGAAAGATGTAGTTGGTTTCCAGGCCAGTTTTTAAAAGGGAGATCTTGAAATTATCGATGTATATATCAACAGTCATGATCCCTTTGATATCTATCAAACTTCCTACACTACAACATGCCAACGCTCCCCAGACCATGCTTCATTGTCTTCTGGATGAATCGATCCTTGTGTGCTTCACCAGAAGCTCTCCAAACTCTCATGCGCCGGTTTTGTTCGAATAGCCCAAACTTATTCTCGTCCGTCCATAAAACCTCTTTTCCAGAAGTCTACCGACATAATAGCGTTTTTTTCCGAACTCCAGTTGCTTCTTCTGGGTCCGCTTGCTAATAAAAGGTCGCTTGGACATCAAACAGCTTTTTAATCGACAAAAAGTACGTCCATCAACACTAGGATTTAGTGATTCAGCAATCCCTCTCGATGAAACTTTCGGATTTTTCTTAGAAAATCGAACAATCCTGACATCCTAACGGTGTGCTGTCGAACGATGACGTCCTTGTCCAGGTAAGTTTTTAACTATTCCTTGGCTTTCAAACTTCCTCCATGTGTGTTGCACAGCCCCAAGTGAAACTGAGTATCTTTTAGCAGTATTCCGGAGAGAAAGGACGTTTTCACGATAGCGAATTACCAATTTTCTGACATCAAGCGTAATTTCGAGGATATTTTAAACTTTATGAATATATACGGAACCAAACATCGGTGGTAAAACACTAAATCTGCGCTGTGACTACAACAGTCAAAGAATCCGGCCGACTACAACTGCCAGATCCGGCCAAAACAGAGTGTCACCATGGTAGGACCGGAGGAAGGGCAGCAGGCGCTTCTGGAGGCAATTTGCCGCACCCACAAATCGCCTGCCACATCAAGTACTTCTTGGCAAATTTGCCGATCTGTTTCTTCAGGAACTTCTCCAGAATATCCAACAAAAAACACTAGGCGAGGAATCTGCTTCGCATCTGCTTTAATGCTCTCGTCGTCTATTACGATGCGTTTCATCTGCACCAACCACTCGCGATACAGCTTCCTGGCACAGGTATTTGGCCACTGTATTATGTTTATCGGTTCGGTTATGCGTCTTCCTTACCGTGAAGACATGAAGTCCGGCCCGTTTCATTGTCTGCTCAACGAACCAGACGGAAGAATTGACCTACTTGGCCAGGTTGCGAATCGAATGGTTCGGATTGCGCTCGAAGTAATCCCTCACCTTTCTTGCGTTCACGGGGTCGGTCGTCTTGATTTTTCTTCCGCTGCCAGCTCACCGCTGGGTCATCTGGGTATCCTTGAAATTTATCACATGGGATACGGTCGAAATGTCGACTCCCAACTGTGTCGTGATTCACCTGTGGGACTAGCGTGGATTTTTCACGACCGCGCCCATAGTTTTTGTCGAAGCACTTCTTGCTTGGAAGCCATCTCGATAACCGATAATGCCGAGTTTTCAAAATAAATTTGCTAAATGCACTGTACTTTCCTATCACAGACTTCAAATTTAAGTAAAGAACGTCTCATATGTGTCAATGCACGATATGTAAGGGAGACACCTTGAAATTTGCTTCATTCGCTCTGCAGCCACGGAGCAATGGCCAGCCTTGCAGGGGGGGGGGGGGGGGTACGCGGGCCAGAGAGAATGATGGGACAGTGGCTGTCGCTGGCGAGTTTCTGGCTGGACAGCCATTAGTTAATGCAGTCGTATACGAGGCAAGTTTGGAGGGAAACATGATCCAGTTTGTAGCCATGTCACGATATGATGTACATATATATGCATAGGTATATACGTAGATGATATAGAAATATATGTAGATGATATAGATAAATATGTAGATGATATAGATGTATAAGGTGATGAAATTGATATACTGATAAACTTTTATTGGTATACTGATAAACTGGACGATTCAGATCGAAAATTACGAAAGATTTGCACAAATCGATCGATCGTATTGAAAATGAAAACGGTGTCGTGAATTATCCAGTGAAATTTCAAAATTCTTTGGATTTCCCTGCCATCACATTATTTGCGTCTCAAAGCTGGATCTGTCATTATTATGCTTCACAATTTTCATGCGCCGAAACTGTGTAATGGAACCCGGCTGATTGTGACGCAGCTATCGAACAATTTGATAGTATATAAATTTTGAAAGGGGCTTACAAAGGGCAGAATGTTGAATTCCGCGAGTTCCCTTGAGTTCCAACGATTTACCATTTCAGTTCAAACGTTTTGAGTTTCCAGTGAAACTTGCAATTGCGATGACAATCAACAAGTCACTAGGACAGTCTCTGGAAGTGTGTGGCATAAATCAGGAAATGCAATGTTTTTCGGCCAGCTATCAGGTATTACGTGTTCACGAGTTGGAAAATCATCTTCTATGTATATTTACGCACTGGAACAGAAAACAAAAACTTTTGTTTATCAAGCTGCGTTACATTGAAAAAAAAAAAAGGTTAAAAAAATTATTTTCCTTCAAATAAGCAAACTTCAAGAAAAACCCAATTTCCCACAATCAGACAATAGAACATCTACAATTCAGATGCCAGCGCTAAATTGTCACAATGAAAACGCACATAACTATGTTGTTTTGAAAAGTTTCTTCAAGATATATTACAGCGCCGTAATTAAGTCGATCCGGCAAGACATCATACAGAAGTCAACCTGTTTTCATCCGTTGGAATTGCGAAAAAAACCACTTCAGTATTCCAACAAAATACATCAATTGTGGCCAATTGATCATAATTATCATAGATTAATTAGAATGGTCTCACCAAGTAATACTGTTGAGAGTTGTAATTTGTAACGTTGCGAAACCTGAGGGATAAACCACAAACAAAGAATTGAAAGTGCCGTGAAAATAACGCAGTTGAATGCCTCAAAAAGGAAAGGACAAAACAATTCTCTAAAGTTGCAATATTAGTACACATGTTTGAGATTTTCTTGGCGGTATGGCTCATTCTATGCCATTCCAACTTTACTAGGAGTCTTTCAAAAAGGATTTGAATCGTCAAACAGGTTATTATTTGATCACGAGACGAATCATGTGTCTGCCCTTTTTTTGGTACAATGCCGGTTCAAATCTGTCCTTTCTTTTTTGCATATTTCAACCGAATAAAGTGCAACATATTGTCACTAAAACATTCAATTTATTTTGATTAATTTTGGCTTTAGGTTGCGCATACAGGGCTGGTAGCGGATTTATGGATAAATAATAGTGACTTTAGTGACTAAAATCATAAAAATAGTGACCAAATAGTGACTAAAGTGACTACACAGTGATTTCCAAATTTTAGTATTTTTTAATTTTTTTATACATTTGCTGTCTGAGTACAGTAAAAATTAACTAAGTGATCACCCCTGTTTGCAAAAATGAATAATACTAGCCCAGTATGACTTTTTGAGTTGTTTTTTTTTCGAAAAAAAGCCTGTAATCAAGCAACTGTTTTCTCTGACGGCCTCCTGCACTTGGTTGCAGCTCGTTTTTGCAAAAGACAGGTCTATACGCAAAATTGAAACGCGGCTGATAGCATGGCCTGTGCTAGAATTACTTCTAGAAATATCTTGCTTCTCAATTCCTTTTTTGAGCTGTTGCCGTGTGAAGCTGTTTTCACCACCTTAATCGCGTGAGGGTATTTAGGCTCACCTACAGCCGTTTTCTTTAGTAAACAACTGGATCCAATACTATGTACTCAAGGTCAGCACCTAGCATTTTAACAAGTTCCATTCCTCAATAAGAAGATCTATAGTTGACCTGAATCGGAAGTAACTTGGTGATTTTCATAACATACTTGGAGCTTTCACTGCATGTAACGGATGGTGACGACTCTAGAACATCCTGAATATTAAGAAGTTCAGGAAGAAAAATTAAATGCCTTATTAAAAGTGTAAGGCGTTGTTCTAGAATGTTAACATATGCATACGTATTATTAAATTCTCTTTGATATATGTTATATATTTTTGTACCTTTCTGGTCTGTTCTAAGTCTTCCAAAATGTACTAGAGTTCAAAAGTTCAGATCTACATTAGCCTTTAGGGCTATATAAGGATATAATTTGGATTCAAATATATTGAATGAACTTTTGGAAGGTCAACCGTCATTATTTGATAGCTTTATGATCTTCTAGGTCATCGAATCTGTCCTTGAGTTCAGAACTTAAGATCTAGAATAGTAACTACAGTTTTTTGGACAATACAAAATTACTCTACGTATTCAACTATGTTCAGTAAATATTTTCGAACGTGAAAAAACATAATGAGATAAACGGTGATGATGTAGGTCATCCAAACTGTCCTTGAGTTCATATCATATGATCTATAGTTGTAACAGTAGGTGTTTAGAGTGTGCAAATACGTATTTAACAATAATTATTGAATAGCGTGGTAGACCAGAATACATAATGCGACAACCTAGTTTTTTGAGCTTTATATGGTGACCATCTGTATTCAAACATATTCAATGAACTTTTAGAAAGGTCAACAGTCATTATTTTATAACTTTGAGATCCTCTAGGTAATCCAAACCGTCCTTGAGTTCAGAACTTGAAATGTACGATAGTAACAATAGTTTTTTGGGCTACACAAAGTGCATTCAGTGAATATTTTCAAACTTAAATATACACAATAAGATAATCTTGGGATGGTCAAGGTTATCCAAACTGTCTTGGCTTTCAGAAATTAAGATTGACAGTTATAACAGTAAATTTGAGGCAATACATAGTTACAAAAAATATTCAAACATATTCAATTAATATTCTTCAAGACAAACACATTATAAAGCAGTATGACATGTTCCAGGTCATTCAAACTAACCTTTAGATCAGAACATAGGCCCTACTACAGTTGTAACAAAAGCTTTCTGGGTTTTTGCAAAGCTTCGACGTGTATTGAAACATATTCATTGAATATTTTGAAAGAACAACAGACATTATGACATAATCTTCGGATGTTCTAAGTTATCCAAACTGTCCTGGAATTCAAAACATAAAATTTACAGCCAGCTGTAGATTTTAAGTTTTGAATTGTAGATTAAAACCTACAGCTTTTTGGACTTTAGTGAATTTTTTAAAGGTCGTCAAATAATGAGATATCTAGGTCATCAAAACTGCCCTTTAGTTCAGATTTTAGGATCTATAGTCGTAAAGTTAGCTTTATAATCTTTGAAAAGTTACGATATGCATTCAAACACATTCAATGAAGCTACTGTAAGCTCACCAGTCACTATCAAATTATCTCGGGATGTCTAGGTTTATAAAAACTGACCTTGAGTTCAGAACTTAAGATATACGGTAGTAACCGCAGCCTCTTTGGGCTATACAAAGTTACGATAAATATTCAAACATATTCAATTAATATTATAAAACGTCCTCAGACATCATAGGATACCCAAGTAACCTCGAGTCTGTAATAGCATGCATATATCGGGCATATGCATTACGCTCCAGTACATCATTGAAGTTGGATTAAAGCTGGAAAGGGCCTCACTAAGATCGAACAAATGCTATATCTTTGTAATGCCATAAGACATTGTTAAAGTAGCATTATTGCATTGGTAATGCAATAACTACATTCTTAAGCTAATCTAACGCTTCATTACTTGGACAACTGTTGAATTGATGCGATCTCGCATTACCGATGCTAATTTTGGAGTTGAATAAGTGCAATAATATAATGCTTGTGGTTACTTGGGTAACCTTGTTAGTTCCAGGTCATTCAAACCGTTTTTCAAATCTTAAGGCTCTACAATCGAAACAATAACTTTATGGACTATACAAAGTTAAGTTATGGCTTAAGTTACAGATTATGTCATGATGTAAATTGGTCTTCCAGGACATTCAGGCAGGACAGCGTTTGCCAGGGCATCTAGATTTTTGGTGTATATATCTCGACATTACATAGTGCGACCAGATCGCATAATTTGGTTACCTATTGAACAATAGGTACAATTGGTTTTTTTAACTTTTCACAATCAGCGGTACAAAAATAGTGACTTTAGTGACCATTTTCCGAAAAATAGTGACTTTAGTGACTTTTGGATGCAAATAGTGACTTTTAGTGACTAGGCCTCAAAATAGTGACCAAGTCACTAAAAAGTGACCTGCTACCAGCCCTGCGCATAGTACCCAGATAACTAGAAGTTACTTTAAACATAATTTGGACAATTATGAAACAAACAAATCTGAAAGATCTCCACGATTGAACCGGGTAATGAACACTCCACCCTGAGTGTCACCCATGACATACCGAAAGTAATTATTAGTTATCAGCCACATTATTAGACACACATGCATAGAAATCTATGGGGAACTTATTTGAAATAAGTCTATAATGAGCATCAATACAAAATTTCGAAAAAAATTCCATAATTCATTACATTTTGGTCTTTAATGGCGACACCTCACGGGAATTATAGAAAGACTGCTTACTGACTCTATATGTCTTTATTTACTAGGTGTTCGGATCAAATAAACTTTCGAACTTATGTTTGCGAATAACGCAAACTTAGGGAGATGCATAAGTTTTAAACAACGTTTAAAGTTTCTTACACACAATTTTAGTTCGCCTTGTTGACCTCTTCCTCGCACTCGGTAGACTGAAGGTCCTCCTGAATTAACACTGAATTAATTTCTCAGCTTTTTCCATTTTATTATTATGTTCTACTTACAATTCGTAAACCGATACAAACATCAACTCCGCCTTAGAGCTTTAGCTTACAGCTGTCGTCTACCCGGGAAACTATTTGTTTAATGACAGTATTGTGCCTATTCTCTTAACGTCTTTTGTTTTGTTCATGTTCTTTCTTCAACTATGTTTGACGGTTTTCCATCTCTATTTACCTCTCTCTCTTTCTCTCATCTATCCTCGCTCATCTATCCTCTCTCATCTATCCTCTCTCTCTTTCTCTCATCTATCCTCGCTCATCTATCTTCTCTTATCTATCTTCTCTCATCTATCCTCTCACATATATCCTCTCTCATCTATCCTCTCTGTCCATCTTATCTCCCGCTGTCATCTGACACAGTGTAGTCAAAAATTCTGGAAATATCTTAGAGGCAAGCAGCCATTATCATTTTTCAAAAATTCAAAATGAAGGTGACCCCGGCGTAGCGACATGCATACCTCTTACACCAAAGTCACGAGTTCAAATCTCGTTCTTGGACAAGTCACTACACACTTAGTGACTACTATGGGAGATAAACCAGCCCGGAAATTTTGATAATAATGAAACAAAAAACAACGAGTGTAATGAAATGAGAACAATTTCATGGCAATTGTAACGGTTTTAAGCGAAACAAAAATTGTTGGTTATAGTGATGAATATGATTATGATTACTTGCCTCTTAAATAGAATTCTGTAAGAGATAAGTTGTGTAAAATAGAACGAAAACGTTATTAATAAATTATATTTCATTTCCAAAACTTCTCGTTTTAATGAAAGTCAGCCTACTTAAAACTCATTATGGATTAAAATAAACACAACGTTGAACAGCATTTATGCAAATCAAAATTCACAACTCAGGGTAGGCACCTTATTTTGAAGTCTGTGAGAGGGAAACCTTTCGTTAAGTAAATCTAAAAAGAGAAAGTCATGTTGCAAAATTCGTCATCACAGTACTTTACACAAATCCTCAACTCTCCTTAAATTGAGACTTAGTTTTCCACTGACATAAGCTTTGAGGCTTTGTCAAAAGTGAAGTCATTCAAAATCAAATAATGGGATTGTCGAGTCGACAAAGCATAAACATCGAGAGTTGAATCAAATAGGTATTTGCAAATCTCAATAAGATTTCCACAAATTTTAGTGACGGAAGTGTGTCGAAAACGACTTGCCGTGAAAATCCGAAGTTCTTACAATCTCTTAGCTATAGCTCTTGAAGATTCAAATTCACAACTTCAGCTACTACTGGCCCTCTTCCCACAAACATTCGCCAGACAACAAATGAACACAAAAGTTATAGCACAGGATGTGTCCGAACCACCATAATCACGCCATGACATGACCCTGAGCAGCCATCGTCGTGCCATGTCAGAAACGTCTTCTCCAACTCGGGTGGTACCCAAAGGTCTTCGATTCCCGCCGTTGTTGTTGACGTTGATGAGCTACTCTGACTAATGGCGATGGCGACCAACGAAGCTAATTGCAGCAGCAACAGTACCACCAATTGTGCTATGAAGCAGTTTAACTCAACCAAACCCGAACGAAACTAAACCAGACCGAATCACGCGGACGATGGTGGCGCTGCGGTGGCAATAGTCAGTGAGTGAGCGAGTGAGTGATGGTGTTCCGCAACAGGGAAGTCTCAGTTCGGACAACGCCCGGGGAAAAGGAGGAAAAATTAAACGAGGTTAATAACAAGGTTAATTGTTCATTCCCAAGTTGCGCTTTTAAGCTACCGCTACCGACGGTGTGGACTGTTGCTGCTGCCGCTGGTAGTTCATGGCTTCAGCCTGTTACATTCAAATAGTTGTACTAGCACAGCAACGAGCAACAACCTGTACAACGGTTTTTTTCCCATGTTCTTCAAACTGCTGCGATACATGCGAAAGAAAGTTTTCGTTTTCCAGGCTCTTGAACCCGGGTGGAGGTGCGGCGGCCAAAGTTGATACTTGCACTTCTAATTTTGGAACACGCTGAATCATGCAACAAGTATGTTGTACGGACACTTAGTGGTGGCTTGCGGAAACAAATCCATTTACGGCAGCAGGCGAAGGTTCCAAAAATGGACGCGCAAAAAATCAATAAAGCTTCACCCGACAGCTTTACAATAACGTTCCATGTTGGAAAGGGTCGATGACTACTATGTGGCGGGATGTGGATTGCCAAGATCGCGTAATTTCCGGTCCAGCGAGCAACGTGCGATCGAATCGCGCGGCATTTCCAAGTGAGTGAGTTTGAAACCGAGATCTTATCGAGATAGTAGCCACGCATGACACGTGCGGCTCTACTGCTCCAGCCACCTACCAGAGACGATCGTTACCCTTGCATTGTCATGGAAGAATTTATCCAACATGATTATTACGTCTGAGCGGCATCGTAAAATCACGATAATCACGCTTACACGCGCCCATCGGGGTGTTAATTTGCTCATTTAGAGCTGATGGTAGCAGGACTGTTGAAGGCCGTCGACCAGCTGATGAACATGCCCATTCCAAAAAGGCAACACAACATAGCGGAAAGGCAAAAGATGCTTCCGATTCCGATACAAACTCAGCATGACTATATTTCTACATAGGGCTTCATTCGTTCGTTTGGTTTTACTGCTTGTCAGCCATTGGGATTGAGATTGCGTAAATAAGAGCGCAGGCAGGTAGGTATGCACCATGTAAGATCCATTAACCATTAACGTCAATTGCTTAAGCTTCGCATTACATAGCTCTGATTGCAAAAACGGAGAAGTATGTATGTTGAAAAGTGAAATTTCTTACGATCCAAGTACGTTGAAGTGTCTTATAGCGCTTGGTTCAAGATAACGCTCGATTTCGCAGAAAACAAACTTGAACTGCAAACAACACTTCGTGGTACGGGCACGGCAGAATTCCTTTCGAAATCAATAAACAATCTCCAGCAAACAGCTTTCTGATGCCCCAATCGTGCTCCATCGCCATATGTCACAGATAACAAACAGACCTTGCCTGTAGCGCCCCACGCGCTCGATGGAAATTCAATTACCGATCAGTTCAATCCGAAACCAATTAATTATAGCTCAGCAGTAGCGCTCTTCGCCGGTCCCTTCTCTCGGCGGAACGTTCTTGAGCTTGTTTGTTTTCTTTTCGATGTTGATCGACGTACCGCCCGCCCTTCGTCTCACGATGACCATTTAATTTTGCATCTCAACTGCCTCTCGTCAGCGTCGTCGTCTTCATCGTAGGAAGTGCTTTTCTTTCTGCTCCGTTCTGTTTTTGCCTTTCGCGCCCTCGAGTGGCGGTCGTCGGTGCGGCAACTCGTCGACGGCGATGGAGGGATGCTGCAATCCACATTGAAGGAAAACGAAATTTAACCCATTTCTGACGATGAGTGGCTCTTGTAGGCCTTTATTGCAGTGGCTGAAAGGAGAATTTCAAGATGTTTGCCGATAAGTTGCAAATTCAGTTTATAGGTTTTTCTATTGCATTTTTCAACGAATTGAAAAGAAAGGTCTTATGGAAGTTGAGTTTGAATACAGATTGAGGACAACTTTATAACGGAATTTTAGTGACGGACAATACAATAAGACCAACGTACGATTTTCATATAAAATGTTCATGATTCCTCCAATTGTCAAGTTTCCAATTGTCTTTTATTTTTCCGTGAAGAAATTTAGCTGGAACTTTGGTCCTAGCTTACAAATAACCTGAATTTTATATGTATTAAGAATTTTTCAGGGAGAAGTTACAGACACAATTTATGACAAACCAATTTTGATTTCTATAGAGTAGGCCATATTGCTAAATTTAAAAGACGATCTATAAAGCTATGTCCATTTAGAATCCGGAATAATAAAATCATCTCGGTAACAGATTGACGTACAAATAAGTTTAATGCATCAAAACAAAGGTAGTTCACTATACTTAAGGTTGCACACCTCCGGAGTCAACTTCCTTGGCACATGTGTTCCACATTTTGGTCATCTGAGTCGCGTCCTGAGCCGTTTTTCCACTTTTCTTAAGCTTCCGCTTCATTATTGCCCAAAATCTCTCGATAGGCCGGAACTGCGGGCAGTTGGGTGGATTTATGTTTTAGTCGATGAAATCTACGTTATACTGATCCCGGCTGGGTATGGCACTGAAATCTGGCCAAAACTTCACGGGACCTTTATGGGCTTTAATGAAAGGTAGTAGGCGGTTTTTGAGGAATTCGTCCTTGTACAACATTAAGTCCATCGTCTTATTCGTCACGAACACTTTGGTCTTTGCTCCGCAGCTGCATAGTCCCTTGCCAAATCATCAGTTTTTTTTTTTTGGCAAATTTGTCCATAAGAGCAAACTTGAAACTTCGCAGGAACATCTTCTCGTGCCGTCGCCATGTAGAATTTTTGGCCAGGCAGCTGTCCGAAATCCATTTTGACGTAGGTTTTATCGTCGATGAGCAGGCATCCCTGGTACTTCGTCAAAACCTGCTGGTACAATTTCTGAGCTCGAGTTTTGGTGACGAAACTTTGCTCCAACGTTCAGTTAGGTTGCTTGCTGGCTCGATAAGTACGATATCCTGCTCGCAAACTAATTCTTCGAACGGTACTGCGAGCAGCAGCGTATTTTTGTGCGATTTCATTATCTGATAGTCCACGGTTTGCTCTGACGGTTGTCAACACCTTCTGGTTCAGCTTGCGGTCATATGTTCCACTACGAAGCTTACCTTGAGGCACTCGATCCACGCTCTTTCGCTCCCTGAAACGTTTGAAAACATCATACACTGTTGACTTGGCGATTTTTATTGCGAACCACGTTGGACCATAGAAAGTGGGCGCCTAGGTAAACAAACCGCTGCAGAAAAATGCTTGCAGCAGTCACTTCCCATGCCGCTGCCACACAATAAGTGATTTCGGATTCTAACTGGACAAAACTTTAGTATACTGATGTTAAAACGACTCGTACATCAAAAATCAAAATTCAGATACTCAAAATTTGAGCATTTTTGATGGTAATCACAAGGTGGTCTTATTTATTTGTCGTAAACGGTATCTGTAACTTCCAAATTGAAAAATGAAAAATTATGGATTTAATATAGATGATAATCCACGCTACTCCTAGACTACAGTTGCAATGTCAGCTCAATTGTTTCGCGGAATAATGAAAGACAAGCCCCCTAACGTGACCATTTTGTATGAAAATCGTGCTTTGATCTTACTGTATTCTCCGTCATTGTAAGATCATTCCTGCGTGAAATCAGCCAAAATCATAATCTTCAATGACCTTCTCCGATTTGAATGGAACTTTACAGCGCTAAGTATCGTGTGTTTTCACATGGTCAAACAATCAAAAAGCGCATGTGTTTTCATTCAAAACATTCACGCTCACTCGGATTTACCCAAAACTGAGTAACGTTTAGCGATTTTTATAAAACAGGCTGAAATGTCAAACCATGGGTGAGGCGATTTATTAAGGTGGGTAAATCTCACTCTATTCTTCATAAGGAATACAATAACTTACTAACTAGCTCTAATTGTTATGTTTTGTATTCTCCGTGCGTGTAGTAACGATTATGATGTAGAAGGAGATGTTCGCTCTTCTCCCACATCTCCCACGTATCACAACGCTTCACGGTGTTTCTCTCCGAGGCTCCAACGTTAGAGATAACGAGAAAAAACTTGAGTGATCTCAGACGTTGCGAATCAAAACAAACCCAAAAAGGAAAAAGTTCCTCTCTAATGTGCGCATCAAAACACAGGAAACATACAAATTACCGCTAGAAACAACCACAAAGCTATCAGTGATACATCATCGCGTACCAACACGTTACTTTTGCCTGTTGAGGTGGCGGATTCGTCCGTGCGTTGACCTACCCCGCAGTGGGATGTTGAGCAAGGGTAACGTCCTTGGTTCGAGTACTACTTTACCCATGCCCTTTCGCTCAATTTTCAATACTTCTGTTCTATTTCCAACCTACCGTACACTGACGGAACTTTCAACACTTTCTCTTCATATCTTTCATTCTAGCAAACATTACTGTCCACACTTGGTGCCTCATGGTGATGAGCGAACATCTCCTTCTACATTACTAACTAGGTTACTTTTGGAAAGCCGAATTACTAACTAGGTTAGTTTTGGAAAGCCGAAAGCCGCGGTTGCAATGGGGCGCGGTTAAGGGTTGCAATCATACGGGTAGTAATGGGAAAACCGGAATCTTAACGTTGGCTTTCAAAAGTAGATTGGCGATGCGATATTGTTGTTATTGGTCTGGCGTAGATGTTGCATTGCGTCAAGCTGTAACGATACAATAGAAGCGGTATTGCGGGAGAGGAGACAAAGTGGACATGTTAAAACGACAACTAAGTAGGATCGAACCAATACATCTATTTGATTCAAGAACTAGCCCCATATTGTCCAAGTTCAGCTTACCCAGCACATATCTGATATCTACCTTCTCTGGTTTCCCTCGGGCCCGTAGGGATGCGCAAAGATCAGATCGGGCAATTTCGAAATCGAGCCAATACCAGACAACGTGGTTGATGTCCTGATAACCTGCACCACAACCGCATTGATTTGTGTCTGAGAGCCCTATTCGATATAAATGAGAGCCTAACGAGTAGTGATTGGACATGAGACGACACATTTCCTTGATGAAATCCCGGCTAATATCCAACCCTCTGAGCCACGATTGTTTCGATACCTGTGGGAGAATGGAATGTAACCATCTGCCCAAATCTCTTGCATTCTATTTTTGGTGCCAGCTGATCAAGGCCTGTTGACGGGAAATAGCAAAAAGTTCGTAAAAGGCGATTTGTCGATCATAAATATCGCCTGCCATAGCACCTGGCAACCACTTGGCAAGTGAGTCCGCTTTCTCATTACTCGAAATGGAGTGAACCAAGTGTAGGTGTAGGTTACTCAAAAGAAATCGTATTTCGCGAACGAAATACGGTGAGTGGTTTGCTGAGACTATCCATAAAAATGAAAAAAATATTAAACGGAAGAGAGGCAATTCGCTCTAATGCATAGTGTACAGCCGCCAACTCTGCGACGAATACGGAGCTAGGATTTTGAAGTTTGAAGGAAGCGCTATGAATTTCGTTAAAAACACCAAATCCAGTGGAATCATTTGTTTTTGATCCGTCGGTGTAGTACTTCCTGTCACATCTGATATGGCCAAACTTACTTGCAAACATTGATGGAATGTATTGTGGCATTCCACGAGCTTCTTGCTTCATGGTCAGATCAAAAACTACAGTAAAACTAGAGAAGTCTTGGGGATAATCACGATTAGGAACATTTGAAGAAGGGCTCGCCGACTCTGGTACAGTCCAATGGTACAGTGTCATGAACTTAGTTTGACGATTTCGTTCTATTAGCTTTTCAAAATTTTAAATTATTAACCACCTCACAAAAATAATGAAACTAATCCGCGATACAGTCAAACGATAGAATCTTCAGAATAATTAAACAGGAATCACTATATCATCTGGCCAATACTGAATACTCCCCTAACTCTAGATCAGTGTAAGGACTCGCGATTCGATCTAACGGGTATTTATTTCGCTCGATCATGAATTGTAGAAAGGAGAGCGCGATTTCAATGATAGCCGAAATAATTATTGAAGGAAAGTAAATATAAAAACAGAAGAATAACTTGGAACGGACTCACCAAATCTTAACTAGGCACGACTAAACGTATGCATTGAGAACGACACTAAAAATACACAAAAAATATACACCGCCACATTTCTCTATCTCAAGTTCCTTCTTGCGTACACAGTTGCATCAAAACATACACCACACCGTACACAATCTGCAAGCTGACAACAACACTGGACGTACTATTTTTAGCTCTAAGTCGCACCTCTCGTTTTAAGGCTTGTTCGCGACAAAATCTGGACGTACCTAAATACGTATATCTCTGGAAATTCTTCATCAAATCAATTGTGTGCGGTGGTGGCAATGAAAATCCGGATCTGTCAGTAAGAAAACTTGCAAAACCGCTTGGTTTTCCTGCTGGCACTGTCCATAACGTTCTTAAATCTTTCGATACACGTTTGACAACTGCCAGGAAGGCTGGGAGCGGAACAAATACGGATCTCAGGGACCACCAGAAGGCCGCGAAAGTGAAGCAAATATTGCAGAAGAGACCAGATCTTTCGGCACGTACTGCGGTTAGAAAAATAAAAATGTCCCCAACTTTCGTGCATCTTCCAAGCACCGGCAATGTATGAAGTCATTCAAGGTGAAAACTGTACCGAAACGGGCTCGCAAGTTGGATCACAAATATTTGACGAAGTTTTCCTGCGAGAAAATGGACGATGAAACTTATGTGCTGGAAGACTTTGTCCATATTCCCGGAATGTCTTATTATACTGCCATGCAACGGAACGGCGTAGAGGAGCATTTCAGGGCGAAGAAAAAGGCCAAGTGTCCCAAAAAATATTTGGTTTGGCAGGCAATATGCTGCTATGGTTGAACAAGGCAGAGCTTCATCGCTACCGAGACTGTTGTACCGAAAGAGGCGAATTCACCTAACTGCCCGGAGTTGCGACCTATCGAGCGGTATTGGGCTCTCGTGAAGAGACTCGATATAAACAACAAGCTACAACTATCAACAAATTCGAAAATTTTGGCCAAAAGCAGCTAAATCTGATGCAGATAAGTCTGCACAGACGCTTATGGCTGGAGTAAAAGTTCGTAGTTTCTTCATGCAGCCTAATTAAGTAACTGTAATTAGTTTTAAGATGACTAATAGTGCACAATTAGATGAAAAAAATTATCTTGGTTTGAACTAACAGCCAATTTGTTTTATTCCAAATTTAATCCGTCCAGATTTTGTCGCAAACAAGTCTTACTCTATATAACATATACTAGAATCTCTTGGACGATGTGTAATTTTTTAGTAACAATGTGTATACGAAACACTTGATTTTAAGACAGTTAGAACGAGAAAAAAAAGCATTTTAATAAAAAATCCAGGTGAAGTTTTTACTCAAATCAATCGAAACTTTTTACAATTTTAAGTGTATCCATGTAGTATACAAAAAAAAAATTTCATTTTTTTTCAACAAAATAGCTGCGTTAAAGTGCGTTAAAAAGTCAGTGTTTTTTGCTTGTGTCGGCTCTCCTGGTTGCAGTTTTGATCGGAAACCTGCTAACCCACAAAAAATAAATTAATTACATTATTGTTAGTAGATGAATTTAAAAAAAAAGTAGAACAAAATATTTGCACATTTGGCGTAACTTTAAAAAAAAAATCATTTTTTTTCCGCCATTTTATCACATTTGTTCATATTTAATAACAAAGTGCAAAGTTTTGTTTGGTCATTCTAACTGTATATCCCCCCTTAATACCTTCGTAAAATGTATTCGTTATGGACATAATATGTCTCCTGCCATTATAGGTTGAAATTTATTTACATTCATTTGCGTCTAGCTTTTTCAACAGCAGCGAGTTGTTGAGCCTAGTTTGTGGCTTCAACAGTGGTAAAGAAATTGGCCGAAATAGAACAAACCTCGTTTTAAAACCAAGCAAACTATGTCGGGGTACCTTGACCAAATTCTCTCAAATTTCAGCTCAAAACTCTCGGATTTACTCGAACATGGTAATCGAAAAAAAAACCGGAAATTTAAAAGGCCCCAAATCATCAAGACGCATAATTATGTCAAAATCGTTCCCCCTCGAAGACACAAGATGTCCCCCTGCAGTAACTTTTCTGAGGGAGGCGCCCAACGCAAAATGATTCCCACTGTATGTCTCTTTTAAATTCGTTGTAAAGTTACCCCTTACCGTGTGAGAAATATGTAGATGCCGGTTTTTTACGATTTCCCACTTGTGTTAATGCGTTCACCGACCACCAAGCGCTTGGGGACGTATTAATGTCAATTTTAAGTGTTTCGTTCCTTTTTTCGAACGAAGAATGGACTTCTGATGGATGGTGGAATTAGATGAGCGCACGAGCACGGGCCCAGCAATTAGTTACCACCAGGAACTGAAACTAGATTTTAACAGTGAATTTTGGAGCCAATTTGCCAGCGTGTCTAAGTTTCGAAGAAACGCAAAAAAAACACAACTAAAGTACGAGGGGTGGATACGCCCGAAGATGGGTGTGAAACCTTGAAAGTAAAGCGAGGAAAAGTTACCTCCGAATGTGTATACACGCATAAGTAAAACCGAAGGAGAGAGAGATAGATGTAAAAACAGGGCAAACTGAAATGAAAGAAAAATCAATACTACCCGCGTGGCTTTCGCTTTTCACCGTCTGATGAGGCGTCAATACGCAAGTTTCGTGGAGCATATTACACAAAAATTATCAACTGGGGTTGGATTTGGATGCGTTCTGCATTCGATTCCGGTAAGACATTTCCTTCCGGAGGTAAAGAAAAGAACGAAAATCAGTCAGTAGTCGACATTTCAAACGGTTGTAATTTGTATGTTTACAATGTAAGTTCAAATTAAAACTTCGATCGAACAACCCTCTTATCTCCTTCCCGATAGAAACACAAAGTTGACACAAACGAAATGCTTTGTACATTTTTTTCGCAGGCATATACCATTGTTTGCACATCTTGGAGAGTCATTCGTTACCGTCATCTTGTAAAACAATAGACACAGACGACTGCCGCGAAGCGATAGCTATCTTCGCTTGTGGATACACAGTTCCCGACTTGATGAGGGAAAAGCTCAACTTTCGCGCATTTCCACCACACGGCCCAACTCTGGCTGCCTCGTCTGTTCACTCCGAGCTTAGCCGATTGTTTTGAGCTCGAAAACCAGGTGAAGGCCTGCAGCAAGAGGAGGAAACTCTTGAAACCATCATGTCACCTTTTGTTGTTTGATTCGCCCAGGGGGAGAATGCCCAGTCACAGCAAACAGAAACGCTTGCTGCTTAATTATTTTATTGTTCAATGCCTCCCTCCAATGTGGTGGTGGACGTCTCCGTCATCGTCTTGGTCGACTGGAACGAGACTCGAGAGTGTGAGGAATGCGCCGCAAATGAATGCGGTTGGCCGATGATTGGCGGCTGATAACGAATGACTCACTGGCACAGTGTGCATCCGCCAAGTTTTGACCGGGGCTGGCAGTGGGTGGCACGGTACTCCATTGTGAGGATGATTTAATGAACACTGTTTTCATGGTATCCTTTGATCAGGTAATTTGGGATCGGTCCGTCATATTTTGTGAGTTCTGTAAAGTAATTGCGAACGTTAATTTTGGTTTAAAAATAAAATTTGACATTAACTTATCAACATTTAGATTGCTTATGCATGGCAATGATCAATATTTACTTCCATCAAGATTTCGAAAACTTTTAAAGCTCAACAGTTGGAACAGTTAGCAGCATTTCGCTTTATTTACATTAAAACGTCCACACACAGAAACTGATAAGACGCCACATTCATCAAATCACTTGCCACTTGGTGTGAATGACCACCGGGGTAGTGATAGCGACTGGTGTCATCACTTTTACGCAACCAACGGAATCAAAATCCAGTTATGCAAACAAGAAAACAAATCCAGACGATCGACGTTTCTTCGGCACATAGAAGACGAGAAAGATAAACAGAAGCTCCACCAAACGCGGCCAACTTCAACGGCCACGCTCCAGAAAAAAAAACCCTAATTAAATTAACCAGAAGAAAAAAAATCACACAACAACAATAACAAAAACAACGATTCGCATCGCACACAAATCTCGACTGACCGGACCGCAACGCTCCACTTGACATTGACCAACCAGATTTTCCTCCGATGCTTCCGATACGTTTCACTCACTCCGATTCGTCAATTTCACTTCTTCCATCGACTCGGAGTTGCTTTTTCGAGCCCCGGGAAAAAACGATGCTCTGCGAGCGATAATTTCACGCGTTTTCTTTCATAGGGTCCAATGTCGCAAAACGTAAACAATGGCTTCTTTTTTCTGGTCATTTTTAAGACTGTTTTGGCTTTTGATTCACTGCCATCCTGCCATCGGTTTGAGTTTTCCCTAATTATGGAGGGTAAGCTCCAACATGGATTAACATTTAATACCGTCCCTATCCGATCTACTAAATTTATGGTGCGAGAGCGATCGAGCTTGCCAATTGCGAGACCGATATTTTAATCATAAGAAAGCTGAAGCAGTGGACACTGCTGGTCGGGATTTAATCCGAGGATAATACCGATTGCAGCTACCGCCATTAGTGTGTTTTAGTTCAAAGCGTCGCTATGGCGATGAGCAAAAAAAAACTTTCGAACGAAAGCAAACGCATCATGTTGATAAAGCGCGGGTGACGGCACAAAGTCGCACAACAATGGCTGCTGAGTGGAATTTCTGATGCAGATAATACAGAAACAAAACAAACTAAGACTCATTTGTTGCTGGGGTCACACTGATTTTCCGAGTAGGCTCGGCTTTCCCTTTCGTATTATCGTTCCGAAAGTGGATTTAATTTGCGACGAGTAAAGGGTGTCTACGATAAAATTGCATCACAAAATAATTCGGATTTCAGGGTATTGTAAAGGCCGAGCTACAATGGGGAGCGCAGCGGCGCGGTGCGGTAGTTTTTGACATAAAATATATGGATTAACTGTCAAAAACTGCCGCTCCGCGCCGCTGCCCTCTCCATTGTAGCTCGGCCTTAAGAAACGAGTGCTCGAATTTAGTTTTTTTTCTAATTTTTAACGAATATTCTGCTACATAATGCCCCTATCAATCGGCCGCAGCACCAGTGTGTTTGGTGTTTAACATCATATGGCACGAAATTTACATTATTTGACAACATAAAAACAAATACTATCGTTGTGTGGCTTTATTAATGGAAAAAGTCACTTTTGGAGACATTCTCCCAAACACACCAGTGATGGTAAATGAACGTTTTCCGTAAAAAAAAACATCGCCTGCTACAAAATGTTGAATATTGCTTACTAGGTATCTTGTTCTGATTTACGATAGAAAATGGAGAAGAAAAATGTCTCCTTATTTTTGCCTCCACGCAAACAAAAATCAGTAGTAGAAACTACCATTTCGGGAATTAAATTAAGCGCAAACACCAACAACTTTCACCTGACTATAAATGCGTTTGATTTTACCGCAGACAGACGTTCGACTTCATCTCATTTACCTGGGAAGAAATAGCTTCCGTCAGGTTTTTTTTTAATTTTTATTATGGTGACTTTTAGCCTCCTGGGCTAGTTCGTCACCTTCCATCAAGATATCAAGTAGCAAGAACCTAACAGATGGCGCCACAGATTTGTTATGATAGATCATTGCACGAAGGCGTCATCAATGCAGTTTTGACAGTTCAGGGAGCTTGTTTACGCGGACTTAGAGTATTTTCGATAAGATCGTTGAGATTTTGTGTTCTGAATGTATTACGATTGGAGTAAAATAGCCGGAAAACAGACACTGGTGCATATTTTAACATCATTTCCTAACTATACATAACCAGGAAAAGGCCAATGAAAAATTTCGTTTGAGCGGTTCGAATTCTAACACCTTGTAAACAAGCTCCCTGGACTGTCACTAAAGTGAGGTTAATACATTCCGTGCAATGATCTATTGATTATAGTCACTAGATTCATAGTCTGGCGGATACAACGACGGGAGCTAATTTGAATCCGTCACTAGCGGAGCCAAGCCAATTTGAACTGTCATGGTACTATGAGCATATCTCGAGTAATTCATGTTCATGGCCTAAAAGCCATTTGTAAACAATGACTTTAAACGTTTCACACGAATCACGGGAATCCCACTATATCCTACTACTCATATGGTATTAGTGTCTTCCGTAGGCTTAATCAAAAAGCAGTGATGATATCTATGTGTCCAACACACGATTTTTTGCAATATAATCAACAAATGAAATCTATTTCTTACCACACATTTTGTTGGGGGACTTAAACACTACTGTGTCCATTGATACAAACATTTGTTGTAATCACACATATTTCCTGTATGTACAAATAATCACTAAGTGTGATAAAACATCCTTTTCATTTGATGGAGTTCAGATAGAGTTTTGCCCATAAATATGTGTGAATTATTTGCCGCGTAGGATAATGTCAAATGTCATGTTAAAATGCATTATTCTTAACATTGACAAACTTCGACAACGTCTGATTCCTGTTTGCTGGAACATCAAGCTTTTCTTTAACAGTGACATATTGGACCTCCTTTTGAAGTTCACTCTTTTGATAATATTACATTGCTGCATGGCTTTTTGCTACCATCTTCTGCTTTCGACGCGGTTTGAAGATGTCCGAGCCATAAACGTACGGATCAGATCCATTTTTGGACTTCTGGAAGAAACTTTAGCGCAGACTCAATGTTTTTGCCTTGAACGGAGGAGTTTGGGTTGATTCTTGGAGCCCCTACATTTTTGTATTTGCGTCTATTATGTCTTACGGCAAGGGTAGGGTGTCACATGAAAATTTGAAAATAGCGACTTGCTGGAAACACAAATTAAACATTTACAGCCTAAATGATTCATAGGTTTTCAAAATGTTTACACCAATCGGTTGGAAATTTACAAAATGTACAGTACTTTCCTATCACAGATTTCAAATGTGAGCAAGGGAAGTCTCATAAGCAGCAGTGAACGATACATAAGGGATACACCTTCGCAAAATTCCTCATTCGTTTGGCAGTATTGAAGCTGTTGAAAGCGACGGGGAGCCAGTATTGAATTGGCAGCTGGCGGTGGCACGTACCCTGGAGGGTGCACTGGCGACCAACCATTGGTCAGGTAGCTGATGCCGCAGCAGGCTGTTGCTAGCAAATCGTTGGCAGCCATTGGATATGCAGTCGTATGCTAGGCAGTCGGTTGACCGCGGTGGGCGCAACCACAAGGAACGAAAAATGTGCTTGTGTGTGATCTAGTTAGCAGCAATCTTTTGGTAAGGCGCCACGTGCAACGAATTAAATGACCTACTAACGGGGTATAACTAAAAAATTTGAACTTTTTTCAAGAAGGGCCATAACCAAAATAACTTGTCCATATAAATGAAAACTGATAGATTTATTTTAAAGGCACGCCTCTTCACTTTGAAAACAAATTAATGGACATTTCAATACGGTAGCTGTTCGACAAAACTTTGTCCTGATTTTTTAACAGGAGCGTTTTACAGCTTCTTTATCGATTTGCCGAATGCATCTTTTGATTCTATTATTCGATTGTTTACAGTCTGACCCTCCAGTTGTTTTTGTGCGAACTCAAATATCCCAAGAAATCTTCAATCGGGCGACACTGGGATAAATTTGTTGGATTGCGGTTTTTTGGTACATACGAGATATTTCGGCTTTCCAAGAAGGCTTGTGTTTTTCTCGCATAATGCGACGACACTTTATCCTGCCAAAACACGTAATTTCCATCTGCACGACATGTTTGAAAAAATGGAATCAATATTTTCTCCAAACATTGATTTTGGTAAACTTCTTGATTAATAGCGAAACCATTGGGCTTGAATCATGGTTTGGAAATTCCTTTCTCAGAGCAGCCTTCTGATCAATTTTAGGCTTAAACTTATATTTCACGTTCGGAGACTCAGTAAAAATGTTATCAGAATAATTTCGATCGTTTCCTGGGATGTGGGTTTTTGAGAGAGGGAAGTAGCTTTCATTATCCAAAACGAAATATTTTCCGGCATTGGAATTTGACGGTTGATATCTGGTGCTTTGTGTATTCTGGTGGTCTTGATTTCTTGTGGCAGACTATTCCTAACTTCTCCAAGGAAAGTTGGGTAGTCTTGAATTTTTCTTGCTGCATCAGATTAACTATTCGAATCCTTGATGTTAAAAGTACTATGGAGCAATCTAAGTCCTTTCTTGTCCATTATGTTGGCCGGTCTCCCACTACCACTGCAACGAGTTGTTTCTGAGTATGCCAGGATACGATAGATGGTTGAAACTGGAACAACCATCTTTTTTAAAATGGTTCATAGTGAACTTTTTCCCGTGATTTATATTCGTTTGAAAGAAATTTTCAATCCACTCGCGTAATGCTTCTTGCTTTATTGAACAAATTGGAACAAAACAAAACAGGCGATTATGTTGGCGAGGCAGAGATCATTGATTCACATAATCTCTCTTTTCTCTGTGCACGTTTGTGGTTTGGTATGGGAGAGTTAAAATCATTCTCATTTTTTTAGGAAAGAGGTAGTGGTGCCGTTCGAGAGCAGCATTCAGTTCCGTTCGATACACTGCCGTTCTACGCATAACTGTCACATGAAGTCCTAAGTAACATTCAGAGATTCTCTTCGTCGACTTTCTCTTTCGTTAATAATTTGTTTATTAAACAATTTGCTGATGTTTTTGACGAAGTGGATCCTTAATTAAACTTTATATTACCGTACTGTGTGCTGAAAATACTTGAACATGTTTTTACATAGCTGTAGGAACGCAAAGGAACGACGAAGAGAGTCTACCAATGTTATATCTTTTAACAAATTATATTCAATTGAAAATGAATCTGGACAATATTTACAACAACGCAGATGACAATCTATTGTTTTTCTTTCACAAATCAATCTATCTGTGATCGATTTCAAATAATGTGTCATTTTGCTATACGCCCTTCTTAATAGTTGGTCGAGATTAAAAAGTATTAACTGATGATGCCAAAAGACATGCTTGGTCATAAGAAACGTTTATGCAAAATTTCAACCATATCAGAAAATAAAAAGAAGACACCATTTGCGATGCGCTATGGAACTACTCCTATGCCCAGGATGTCGAGAAATTTTCCTTGACAAAAATTCTGCAGAATTGGGATGTGAAATAAGACTTCTCCAGTGTGGTTTTGTTTTGCAGCTGGATCTTCACCAAATGAGCCAAGAGACCAAGATTAAATCTTCGCGAATCGTTTAAGGTTTTAAGCTTAAACGTCAACTGGAAAAATCAATATAGGATGGGATAACAGAACAAATATTTGACCGCATTATACCGAATCAAATTGACCGAATTAATTATATACGTTTGATTTTTATTCGTAAATTCAAGTACTTTTTTTCATTTTTCTTTGCACAAAATAATAAGCCTAGCTTAATCCATTGCCAACGAGCAAACTCTGACTGTTCTTCAGATTCAGATTGTATAAGGCGATAACAATGTCGAAACGAAATGCACACGCTGGAACCTTATTTTTCTCCTTTTCTCTTTGTACGCTCCACAGTAAAGAATAATGGCGGATCTTAGTAATGCAGCAAAGAATGTGTGCCGGAAACACATTCTTGACTACGCTACCCGCATGCCATTACTGTTGGGTGGTAAAGCCGGGATCATTATGGATCGCCTTAATTTCGTCGCACAGGGCCACCAATTTATCTTAATTTTGAATCATTCTTGACTCACTTTCGCCAAAAGTAGTGCCACTCGGATTCGAGTAAATTCAACCAGGAAAATCAAAAATATCGACTTAAACCAGATACTGTTGTCGATTGGTCGATTCCTCAATTCCAGTTTCATTTACTCAAATTTGGTGACTCCACTTTGACGAAAGTGAGTCAAAAATGACTCACGGGAAAAAAATGGAACAAATGTGCAGCAGACACCGTAGAGACTCTCATTAGAGGATGTATCGAACAAGCAACGAATCTCAAAGATTCAATTTTTAAGGAAGAAGAATCTGCTCAACCTGCGTATTTTCAATCTAGCGTGTCGGTGTTCCCAAAACATGACACAGATAAAAACAGACGTTGGATTGGTTGATAATAAAACCATCCCCAATATATCAAACCCATCAGGTGTTGGCGACGATGACTTGACCACACACCGACTGATAGTTGCTTATGGAAGTAAACAGTTGTTGGAGCAACACCGTCAACTGCAATCAAAACGTTTGATTAGATATTAAGTCGCACAAAGCCGTGGTAGTGATTCATCACCCAACATTGGTCTGTTATCAGCAATTTCAGGCGCCGAGATTGGCCACCCCGCGATTGTCGCAATCGTATTTCTTTTCCGATAACGAGTCATCAATTAGTGATACTACACTACAAGACGGATGTCGAAAGATTTAAGCAAACGGGGTGGTTTGATTGAATAGTTTAGGGGTTTCACTGTATGGTGAAAATTCTGGTTTGGTGGAATTTTAGGAAATCTACAATTTATTTTGAATGATCGATTCTATACAATTATCGATACTGTATGGTTAGGAATATTCACTTACCTCAAAATTGTACATTTTCGCAGCATAAAGCCTTATACATTACATGACACACATGGATCAATGTTAAGAAAAGATCAAAATACAATCCACAACACCTTGCCCTGATTGCCTTTCTTGACGGTTGCAAGTGTGATAGGTTGTTTGCGCTTCTGTTGCTATGTTCCAATCCACTAGTTTATCATATGTTTGTTTGGTTTTGACCCAGAAGCTTCTCTACAGTATTCATCTATAGATTTGATCATTTTATGATAGATGTCGAATCAAGCCTGGGAGCCATAGTTAATAACCTTGCCGCTATCTGGTCTTATTTAAAAGCACTGGTGCAATGAATTTGTTCGCTTACTGATGTCGTATCCGGTTATTGCCAGTGAGGAGCTAGGTTAACCCTAGGTTCGCCCTAACAGCTGCCAAGACGTTTTTTATTCAATAGAATCATTGCACGGAATGTGGTAACCTCACTTACAAGACACTTCAGGGAACTTGTTTACAAGGTGTTAGGATTCGAACCACTCTAACAAAAAAATCCGTCTTTTTCCGGATTCTGAACGATTAGATTCAGGAAATGGTGTAAAAATAAGCACAATATTAAAATTAGGGCTCACAATCTCAAACCGATCTTACCGGATATATATTCTAAGTCTACGTAAACAAGCTGCCTGAACTGTCAAAACTGTATTGATGACGCCTTCGTGCAATGATCTATTGTGTCGAATCTGGATCCGCTCTGGATCCGACCCAACATCGATAAGGTTCACTCTCAACTTTATGTCTTACCAGGATTCACCAATACACACAAACATGAACTGTAAAAAAAAATTCTTATGTTTGCTTATGTTTATGTTTTGCACTAATACTATCATACTAACTAGACTCTGGATTCGTTTTCTTTCGGTAATTGCGGTTTAAAACCGAAAATGACATGAGTGTTCAACATGACTCCTTTGAGGTTGTGAATAAAAATCTTCTCAGTCCGTTTCTGGAGGTTGAAAATAGGTATCCTTGTTGGTACCATATGGAAGATGGTGGGTCTTCACTCTGTGGAAAACTTTCTGTATATATGATTCTGCTTATATTTTCATTCATAATACAACTGGAATCGTTATCCTGTTGAGGACCTGTCAGTTTACAGCAAAATAACGTCTCATTTCTTTGGATTGGCTGCCAACATAGGAATATGAAAGTGTGTATTCGCGGAAAATGGTAAACTAAGGAATGTTTATCCAAATTCGGCCTCTTAACCGATATTTTTGAGACAAAAGACTCGTAAAAAGTGAGAATGAACTATGATTTGCATTATCTATTTTTCCCGGCTTCTTATTTATCCATTTCAAATACTCGCACCTTTCTCTTAACTCCACCCAATAAGTTATGTACATCTGTTTGGTACATTTTCCATCTGTTGGGTCAATTGCATTCGGACTATTTTTCATTATTTTGGAATTCTTACTCGGTGATGTCTTTATGACAGCCCGATTTTTTCCATCAGGGAAAATCTCGTGACTTCGGAGGATTCATAACTTTTCCAAAACGTTCCTAGCATTGTAGTATGAGAAAAAATCCTAGGCCAAAACCCTTGTAATTCTCCAAAAATAACAAGAGTCGATTTTGAAGACAGTCTCGCTTGTATATTTTACTATTTGTACTTTCAACAGTGATGGAAGGAGAGCTCATTTCACAGCAACCGCAGATCACCTGCCAGATTTGGAAATTATTGCCGAATTATTCCGAACAACTTCTGGAATGAGCACGCTCAGGCGCGCATTTTTGCTGTCAAGGTGACCTACCCCACATTGGGGATGTGACGCAAAGAATGCGTCCTTGGTTCGAGCACTTTTTCTTCATATCTTTCATTCTAACAAACATTACTGTCCACTCTTGGGGCCTCATGATGATGAGCGAACGTTTCCTTCTACATCATAATCGTTACTCCACGTACGGAGAATACTAAAGATAACAATTATAGAACTTCTGCAATGTCAAACTTGGACTTGGCGACGAAAAAGTATCTGCGAAGTTGGCGGAAGTCGGCCTTAACGTAGGTTTCGTCCTCCGTCAAGATGCAATGCGGCTAGGTGAGAAACTGAGCAACTTTGTAGGTATGTTCTTCCGCACTTTGTAGGCATGTAGTCAAGGCCGTTTAATAGTTCTGGACAAAACAGCTCTCCATGTTTGACCGGCGCTTGAATTCTCCAAGGACCTGCTTGGCCATACTAGAATCAATCGGGCGACTTTTGCCACCATGTCCTTTTTTCTTTTTGACAATCAAACGCTCCTTGAAGGCCAAGCTTCTGAGCGATCCATTTATGGGAGGCATTCGGATGTGCAGTATGAGTGTACACAATTGCTTCAAGCAGAATTTGCTGTTTCGAAGTGATAGCCGTACGCACTTCACGGGTTGTTACGATTCTTGGCAGAACAATACGCATTGAACCATTTGTTCTTCAGTATTGTTGCTCACACGGATTAGTACAGACAATTTTGGGTACCTTATTTCCCAAGAATACACTATAATCAGAGAAAGAAAAATGAACCACGAGCTAGGGTAACAATACGGTTAATCCAGCATCCAGAGGGTGGCAAAGGCTGGCAGGATGCGATGGGCCAGAGCATGTCGTCAGGGTGCCGAAAACAACCCGGCCAAAATGATAAACACTCTTTCTTTATTTATTTGTTGTTGACATCAACAGGCACAAGGTGTTGAAAATAAATTAAGTTAAAGCGCAGGATCAATAATAAAATACATGTACATAAATACGGTCATATACACATTCAGCGAAATAAACTTTCGATATTCCATAAAATTACATTATGATTACTTGCTATAAGGAATCAGTATGAATTTCATAAATTTATCTTATGAAATATAATGATGATGAAAAAATAAAAAATATGGAGCAACCTGGATTAGAACCTTGAAGGTTGATGTTGTGAGTCAAGTGACTTGCCCACTAGTATATATCAACACTTGTAATCAGGAAAGCTTAAAGGCGTATAAGAACTACGTCGGGTGAAACAAAATCCATTCATAAGTCAGCCTATATGAAATACCCAAGCATCGTTCATCAGTTGAACCTTATGAAATTCATAAGATTATTTGGTTCAGTGTAGTTATTCAACACCGGAAGAACTATTGAAAAACGTAGTAAAACGCCGACGCAGCATCTGTCGTGAAAGGCGAAAAGTCGCCTAAGAGAGCCCGGTTGAATACTCGCTGTAATCCCCCGATGACACCGTTCATGCTGTAGTTAGTGTACGGCGGAGAGGCAGTTTCAGCATCATGTTGTTTCGAAGTGCTCTAGGTTGAACGTTAACATTTATTTGCTCCGGGATTACAGAGCAGTGTATTCTGCCCAGTAATGTATCTGCAATAAAAGCATCCTCGAGGTTACTCTTCTGATACGGAGAAGCTCCAGATCGATCAGCTGGGAACGATTGTCATAACTGGGCAGATGAAACGGAGTCCTTCCAGGGCAGGTTCCTTAGAGCAAATGGAAGAAAGCGTCGTTGAACGAACTCGAACCTCTCAGTACCATTGTTGAAATTTGGGTTCCAAACCGTAGAACAGTACTCCAGTGTGGATCGCACAGGCGTGTATGAAAATTGAGAGTCCAATAATTCCCAAATCTTTAAATTGATCCACACGATCTATTGTTGATCCTTCGAGTCTGTAGGTAAGTATGATCGGTTCTATCTTCCGAGAAAACGTGATTACCCAACACTTCGCAGGATTAACAACCATTCTACATAACTACACCAGCTGACGAAAGCTTCGAATTGACGTTAGATGAAGATGCAGTCTTCGGTCGCACGAATCTGAGAGTAGATTTTAAGATCGTCTGCATTCGATAGTCGGGGCTTTCTATGACCTAATTCATATCGTTGATATAAAGTAGGAACGGTCCCAGCTGACTTCCTAGAGGTATTCCTGACGTGGCTGGATAAATGGGTAATTCCCAAGAGTAACAATCACCTGTCGATCGGTCAGATATAAGCGAACCCATAACAGAAAGTTGTCGTTAACCCCAAGTATTTCTAGTTTCGCAATCGCAATTGCGTGTTTCAGCTTGTCGAATGCTGTATATATTACGTCAGTTTGAGCTCATTCAGCCATACTATCCGTTATATACGAAGTGAATCCGCGTTACAACTTAGATATTGCTTACATTTTCACTTAACGGCTTTCTTGCAGAATTCTGCAAACTTATCAGCATGTTGCCTGACTCCAAGTGTTTCGCTTTGTTGATTTTGCTGATAATGAACCGATGAACCGGTCATTTCCCTAGATCTTGGTGACCGCTGCTGTGCTGTGGCTTTGGTCAGATCAAATACTGGAACAGCAAATTGTATCGCTTTCCACCGTATTATCCATGGCTATTTCGTCAAATTACCCGTTAGCGGCGAAAAATTTCTCGTCGTTTCGATTATTACGAATTGTTGAAATGCACGGAAAGTTCAACCTAAGAATGTGGCGAAAAGCTTAGAGCCAAAATGTTGTAGGGTATGTTGCCCTTAACTCAGCCTAATATGCAACAATCGATTACATTTTTTATTATAACTCCTAAAGTATTTGAGCTGGAAACAAAATTTAACTAGCTATACACTTGCTAAGATATGTTTAATAAGTCATCTGGTATGTTCCACGAAAAGCTACACAACTCGTTTTATAAAGTCAGAAACTTTCGAGGGATATGGATGTAATGACGGTCTATGGGTACCAAATTGGGTCTTATCATGGATGCAAGTTCGTCCCATTCGATAGATTTGTTATAAAATGTTGTCTAGGTACGATTTCTGATACGATTTTTCTGATTTCCTGATACAAGACGTTGCCAGCTGTATTCACTGTACCAAACAAACAATTTCACAAATCAAACGATACGCAAACTGCAAAGAAACATTTAAGTATTTTTTACATTTGATTTAGCGGTCATTCGGGAATCAAAACATTATAATTCACTCTACACAGATTTTTTTTTTTTTTTTTTTTTTTATCCCCATAGGATTGCAATGATCGGGGTTGGTTTTTGAAAATTCTCAAGTGATTATGCCGGAAGGATTAGTCTATGGTGACCAAATAAAAACCGGGCTTTCGAAATCAGCTCACATAATCTTCTTGAAAATTTTTGGGATTCAGTATCAGTCAGTGTATGCGTTTTGTTGTTCAGGTATTTGTCAAAGTCCGTGTTTTTGTACTTGTCCGTGTCATTATATTGTTACTGATATTCTTGTCAGTGCAGTTTTTGGTATCTGCGCAATTTCAAATAGTACAGGTGTGACAATGTAATAGCTATCTCCCTTATTCTACGCTCCCAAATGGAACAAAGTATTTGACGTTAGACTCATTGGAAAAATAAGCTGCTCTGATGTACATGTGTGGACGGTCATTTAATATATATGTTATGTTTGTTTGTATGATGTGTACGTAGTTTGGGAAATGATAAATGATTAACATACCTCACTTACCCACACTGTTGTTATTACTTTTGATTTGTTGGGAACATACCGCCTTAGATGATACTCGCATGCATGTACTTCGTCCACGTAGGTCTTTCTTGGGCGGCTACTTGGTCTTGTTCTAACCATAGGCCAAGATGCCTTCCTGTCCATTTTGCGTCGCCATGAGACTCGGATTTGCATCAGGCTCCAAGCCTCGGCATGCTGATCCTTCTTGCATATTTTCTTTTTTCGTTCTAGAAGTATACAAACATATTCGCTCCTCTGCCAACAACAGCCAGACCAAATGTAGAATCTGTGTGGTGATGCTTTCCAGAAAATTGCAGACCCATATTAAAACTCAGTTATAATAAAAGTAGACGATTCTTTGAATAGTAGTAATATTATTGAATTTATGCAAATTCTATAATGTATGAAAATAAGGAAAGTTGTCAAATTAAAAGAGAAAATGCTACTACTACTGGGTTCAAATGCACTTCTGGTCCACATCACCCTTGGAAACACTGGTTTGCATCTTTCCCGTTTGGGTAAAGATCCAGTCCAAGCCCTGGGACCTGGTAGTTTTCAATCTACCACAAGGTTTTTCCAATGCCCAGGGATAATTCACTCTACACAGATTTTGTACCTTTAGTAAAGATGAAAAACATTCAACCGAAACTCAGACATTTGTGTTGTAAATGTTACCAATAGCAACATTTTTTCTACGCTTTTCATAGATACGAACATAGAAAAAAATATGTCCTTAACACGGTCCACCGTTTTCTTGTTAAATCATTGTTATTTTACCTATGTGACCTGTTAGTTTATCACATGCAACAATTTTCTGTACATCTTGGCTGCATTATTCGGTTTTTAAGTTCAATTTTGGCAAATTTTGATCATTCGAAGATCGTGTAGATAATCTGTTAAGCTTAACCAGTAAAATCATGAGGTCTCAAAAGTTGAGGAAATCGAAAACTACGCGGAAGTCAACAACTATAAATTGATTAATACTGTCTCAACTGCTTTGAAATAAATCGATCATGCTGATAGCAACATGATTTTGTTGATTATCGCCGAAATAATGACATATTTGGTAAATAGGCCGAATCAAGGAGCTAGGCTAGCATTACATCCCGTTACCCTATTGATTGCGTAGAATCGAACGCACTTTGCTTGCTAACTCTAGGCTCTTCTAGCTGGGACATTATTGACGGAGTTCATTTTCCATGCAATATTTTTCTACAGATCGCATTTTTCACCGACCAAAATCTCGTGAACTGTAATAGTTAAACAGTTTAGAATAAATCCAAACGTTCGCTCCGGGGATGCAAGCATAACTTGCTATTTTTAAACCTATTTGGCTTCTGAACGATGATATTAGTGCAAGTAAAAATGCGAAGTGGAAGGACACCGACTTTCACGGTAATCAGACATCCTATTTACATGCGATTCTATTGTGGAAACAATAACTCCTATTGCCAGTGGCTTTTCGTCCATATGTGCACCTCGTGCACTGCACAGTCTAAAATTGTATATTTCATGTATTATCAAATTCGTAGATTTAATGCTCCGTTAATACTCGCAGACTGGGCATTTCAAATGGTTCACCAGATCCTGTATATACCACACGTGGATCGTTTGTAGATGTTTTTTTTCCTATAACTTGATTGCCGATGAGTTAGTGTCTGTTTTGTGCACTTTGTGGTCTGCACAGAGTAGTTTTACTCACTGGCTAGTTGCAATTTTATTCTGTTGTTTCAGGACATTGACAAGGTACTTTTTGTGGCATAACTATGGAGCAAGATATTGTTGTCAAAATTGACGTCCGGGTTCGAAAGAAAGTGCACAACCGGTTAATTTTCTCACGAGACGCCACTGCCTATTGCCATTTTATCGCTGGGAACAATACTATCAATCGTACATACTATAGATTCTATCATATGGTTACGATACATTCATTGTAAATCTGAGAATTTTTTTTGCGGGTTTACTTGTTTGGATTTTAAAGCAATTCTTTTGTACTCAGAATTTAGCTACAACACAGGATCATCAACTTAACAAAAATCAAAATAAATGAATAAAATAATCGAAAATAAAAAATCTTATCGAGTTCTTCATCTTTCATTCGCTCTGTGTGCTGTGTATAAAATATTTCCGGCGACCCCTCGGTACACTTTCCATTTCGCTCTCAGCTTGTTTTTAATGTTCTGGCTGAACCAACCTCACCGGAACCCGTTCCAAGAGCTGTGTTTTATCCTATAAAATCCTTTTCTATCAAAAAACATTTCCGGAGAAACAGATCAAATCCGTTTTACCGCATCTAGAAAAAACAACAAAAAAAACGAAAAAGTTGCCATCGGAGGGAGGCGTTGTCTCTGCGCTCTCGACCCGACCTGACTTGAGAACCATGCCTGGTCCCTGCCTCCCTCCTCCGTGGCTCCTACCGTTTGTAGTCCGCCTCTCACACACAATCCACTCGACGGCGATGGATACCTGCTTTCCAGCGCTTCTATTCCACACAAATCGGACCCCTTGCGAAAATGTTCCACCGAGAACACCTCAGCATCGAAATCAATATCACAATCCGGGGAATAAAATAACCGGAATTCCACAGCGGATTCTTTTCACTTTTTCTCATTCCGATATTGCTTTCTGCTCTTTGGGCGAGATTACCCCCGAACAGACGCGTCTACACTTACATTTTTCTATCACTGCAGAACAGCTTCTCGAAAACGATAATCGCTGTTGCCTTCCAGCTAGAAATTGCAATAACCACACAAATCTGTCACGCACAATTATTATTTTCACCTATCGATGAACGCACGGTTCTTCTTGGCGTTTTCACGACACGACGACACGGCCACGGACGATTTTTTCCACACCACGAAGCTTTCTTGCTAGCTGGACTACCGTTCCGTTTGCGAGTGAAGATGAATCTGGCTTTGATGGGTGCTGCTGCTGGACTAGCCTCTCAGCTCTCACTCACCACAGCAAGACAAGAAGAAGCGGTACATTGCGTGACAAAAGTCGAATCGTTTTTGTGTGAGCGGGAATGGAATGGCGAATCGGTGAGACGTGAGAGCCGTTGCTTGCGAGCTGCGGGCGCGAAAGAGATGAATAGAGTTTCGAGTGTGGGTAAAGAAATAACTGACAGTAGTTTATGCTGCATGGGATTTTATATCAGGGATGCCAGACGAGAAGAAAATTCTGACTCAGCCATCAGAATAATTCTATTATTTAATTATATAATTTTATTAATTATTGATCGATCCGCACTGAAATCGGAGAGTGTCCATAATAAATAAGGCTCAGCGAAATAAGCTTTCGATATTAATAGGATTGCATTATGATTATTTGCTATAAGAAACCAGTAAGAATTTCATAGAATTTTGTCTTATGAATATAATAACGTTGAAAAATTAAAGATATGGAGCAACCTGGACTCGAACCTTGAACGTTGAGGTTATGGGTCCAGTGACTTGCCCACTAGAATATATCAACCCTTGTAAACAACATTAATTACAGCGCTATTCTTTAGTACAGATCGAAACACAACAGTGCTGGCATACTCTACAAATAGTAGAATGAAAAACGTTAAAAGTGATTGGTTTAATGAAACATTGAGCCGGAGAGAATCTCTCAATTGTAGATTCGCCTAATGAAAAAAAACCCTAATTTTCCTTATAATTGAAATAAACCTGCTTCAACGCAATGGATACAACATTTTTGTGAGTTTTGAAACTTTATTTTAATTTGTATTATCTAAACATTGTTATTGTAATTATAATTCAAAAAGTCCCTGCATGGCAAACCACTGTCCACCCATTTGCGTTTGGCCTAGGCGAGAACCTACCAAGCCTGCCTGTTGATATGCCCTAGACCTTATAGCACACCGGGATCTTCCACCAGCAGGCGCCGGTTATTAACTAACCGCAGTCCAAACAAGTGGTAGATTCATTACATAGAGGATAGCAAACTGCGCCAACTGGACTAGCGCAATTCAATGGAATGCCTTATGTTTTTTTAGCCACAATAAATCTATATTTATATTTATTTATTTATTTAATTACTGTCGTCAATCATAAGTACACCGTTTCTTACATTTTGTTCCTAATTCTAGTCATGATCAAGGATATAAAATACACAACATTAGACTAAACAGCGCCTGGTTCATAATATTCATATGGCGTGTTCTTCTTTAGCGTATATAGCATTGAAGTATTGCTTCAATTTTGGATTATGTAATTGTAAAGTCAATTGTATCGCTATGTAAATTGTGGGATTGAGGCCATCATCTGATTCAGTGGTCCAAATTTGACGTAGTTTGTTGCTAAAAAGCATTTCGATTGCGCAGTTGCCGGGAGGGTATGTGAAACTTTAATTTTTGATAATGAGCTCTGCTGGATGCAATGCGATGCGAAACAATGCCATTAACAAAACGAATTCCTTGCAAACTCTCGACGTTGTTTTAGCGTCTTGCATACTCATAAGCCTGCAGCGAGCTTCATAGGGTGGGAGGAAATCTTTCCCAACCTATTTTTACATAATGCAAACCAATAAAAACTGTTTTTTGTACAGACTCTATTCGCTCTTCATGGATAACTGAAAAAGGTGACCAGACCACACTACAATATTCCAGTAACACCTCACACTCAAAGTAGCGTATATATGTTTTCATTGTGCCAGGGTCGTTAAAACCTATGACTAAAGCGTTTTATAAATGCCAGCATGTTGTTGAGAACTCTGTTAATTGTTGTTTATACATGTTAATGGTCAATGAATGCTGGATTCAGAAGTCCAGCATAACTCCTAGATCCACGAATTCTTATGCACTTTCCTACAGACTGATTTCCTAGAGTGATCACAATGTCAGGCGTGTCTTGTTTTCTGCTAAATGCTATCTGCATTACATTTTTGAACATTTAATTGTTAAAGGCTTTTTGTTAGACCAAGTATAGAAAATATGTATTTCTTCTTGGAAATATCTTGTAATCTTCTTTGCTTCTTTTTTTCTAGGAAGAGCTTTATATCGTCGGCATATATTATAACTTTTACATTTTTAAGAATGAATGAAATGTAGTTAGCAAAAAGAATAAACAAAATAGGACCTAGATGGGATCTTTGAGTGACACCTTCTTTCCTTTGAATCTAACTATTTGTTGTCGATTAGTTAGGTAACATTTGAGCCATTGATGAAGACCTGGCTCATATCCCAGTTTGTAATTTGGGAATTGAGCCAGGTGTAATTTAGCATGGGAATATCAATCCGGTCAAACGCCTTACTAAAGCCTAAATAGACAGCTTCTACGTGGTTTTCTGTTATCCATTGCAATCAACGATTAGTTAACGAATTCAAGGAAATTTGTATTAGTTAAATGTCCTTTATTGCGTTTGTCAGATTTTTTTCCGCTAGCTCCTTCATTCGGCCTATTAGCATTAGCATTGACGTTTGCACACCTCGTGGATGGAGCTACGATGAGGAATAATTCGTTGAAGATACTGCATGTCACCATTGAAACGGAACTAGATACTTACGTTTCTCCACGCAATAATCTCCACAAAAAGACTCCTCGATCGTTCTCCTGTCCACGTCCATGCAACCGTTAGAGATAGGGAGGATTTTGGTATCTACCTTAAGAAGACACGGGGAACCCACGTAGCTTTCAGTAGGTATCAAAAGAAAAGGGAAATGAATAGTTCAACAGACTGCCCTGTTTGGTGTACAGAACAATTTTTTTAAAAGGTCGCTGGGAGCATCTAGTCTAAGAGGGTTAAGTGATGCTCCATTATTCTTCAGATAGTTGGAACTTTTGCATTAACAAAAGACCTAGCCCTATACGACTTATGGTTATAGCGCCATTACTCGCTCTCTGAAAAGAGAAGAATGTCTGAGAATATATAAACGGGTGCTGAGAGAAACGTATTCAAATTTCTTGAGTACAGACAACATTGCATTCTTTTAATATGCAAGTTTGTTGTGATTACTTATTTTTAGTTTTAGCTATCTGAGTCGATGGACTCCTTTTTTCATAGATTGCTTCTATTTTTAATTTTACCGTATCTATTGCAAGCCTTTCCCAATCTTTAAAGCTCATCTCTTCAAATTTATTCGTGTTTTGTTGTATAATATCTATAAACGTAAAGAAAGGTCGCCCTCACTTTTTGGGTTTTTTAATAGTTAGCTGCTAATATTAGTAGGCGCGTGTCATCGATCCTCAAAATGTGAGTCCAATACGTCAATTAAAGGCTCTAATTTTTTAGCAATGGTTTATCTTTCAAAAACTCTTCGTGACTAATATTTTCCTCACTCGTACAACTGGATCTGAGCTCGTTTACGATTTGACGTTCATATTTCCTCAATGAGAATTTTGATTTTTTGTAAGTGTTGAAAACCCATATTGTAACTCAATATAGCCCTTAAAACTACTATTACAACTGTAGATCTGATGTTTTAAACTCAAGTACATTTTGGATAACCAAGAACATCCCAAAAAGATTCGTAAATATTTGATGTTGATACGAGAATTTAATAATACGTATGCATGTGTACTATATCCTATGTTTTTGTCCTGAACTTTTTTATTTTCAGGATGTTCTAGGTCGTCAATCTAAGCCTTAAACTTATCATGTAGAACACATTTGCTGCAAGACAGTGTAAATTTTTATTCAGTTCAGTATTTTATACAGCTCTCTTGGGTCATGTATGACCACTCAGTGCTGAAGAGGTATAATATACTTCTAAAGAACAAGGCTTAACATTTATGAATTTTTCAATATGATGACACCCGAAATCGACAATTGTTTCTTAAAAATTTGATGCGTAAGTATTTACGATTGACTGTTGTTAAAAACTTGAAAATCTTCAAAACCTTCAAAACCTTCAAACGTTCAAAATCTGACCACTCTTCGTGACAGTCGCAATGCGATAAAAAAATATCTGTATCCCAGTATAGAAAAGAAAGACGTTTTCCTACGTCATTAATAGAATTGTACTCAAGGTTTCAAAAGCTAGGAGCTGACCTTGAATGTTAAGGGTTTAGCTCTGAAGCATGAAGCTATACAAAAGATACGAATGTATACCACAAAAATTCAACTCAGTGGTAGCAGTGGTTTTACGCCCCAACAAAAAAAAATCCACCCCAGACGATCTCTGACACTTAGATAAAAGAGTGACTTCCCTTGGCCTAGACCGTCTGGTTAGCCAGAAATAAACGAAACAAACATCTGCACTGCATCTTGTGCGAATGATGAAGGATCTCATTTGTAGAAACACTCCTGTTTTACATTGGACAGGATTTCTTCAACCGACTTCCACAATAATCAATTAAAATAATTGAAATCCCGTACAGATTTGAAGTTCTATATAAAATTAAATCTGATCGTTTGAACCTGCTACCTAGTTCTGCTTTTGTGTAACTGAAACTGTGTAGCTAAATAAAACCTGTAAACAAACGACGCCAACCCCTGCTTGATTGAACATCTGTAACTTGGACACACCATTTAAACACCAAAATCACAGAGTTCAATTCACAAAAGTACTAATTTGTTAGAAATTTCAAAGTTTATTTTTTCGAATAAAAAAATTTGTTTGCTGGTGAGGGACCAAAAAAAAAAATGCCAGCTCACGCAAAACTGAACCGTTTGCCGCGGGACTTGCTGAGATTCTCTGCTAGTTCCTTCATTCGCCTTATGTACCAAAAATGTTATTAATTCGGCGATAATCAACAGAATCATGTTGCTAGCAGAGTCAACGATTTATTTGGAAGCAATTGAGACATGATCAATCAATTTATAGTTGCACACTTCCGCGTAATTTTCGATTTCCTTAACTTTTAGACACCCACTCAGCCAAATAATCTTAAAAATTTCATAAGGTCCAACTTATGAACGATACTTGGAAATTCATAAGGCTAACTTATAAATGGATTTTGTTTCACACGACGTTGTTCTTATACGCCTTTAAGCTTTCCTGATTACAAGTGTTGATATATACCAGTGGGCAAGTTACTGGACCCATATCCTCAATGTCTAAGGTTCTCGAATCCAGGTTGCTCCATATTTTTATTTTTTCAACAGCATTATATTTCATAAGATAAATTTATGAAACTTATACTGAATTCTTATAGCAAATAATCATAATGCAATCTTATGAGTATCGAAAGTTTATTTCGCTGAGTGCATGACTACACTGACTAAGTTGAACAGATTATCTACATGGTCTTCGAATGATCTAAATTTGGCTAAATTGAACCTCAAAACCGAGTAATGCCGCCTAGTAAGATATACAGAAAATAGTCACATGCTATAAATTAATTGTTTACAAATAACAATGATTTGACAAGAACAATGTAGACCCAAAGTTAAGGACGTATTTTTTTATTCGAAATATAACCTGTTGTTTAAAAAGCGTGGTAAAAATGTTGTTATTGGTAAAATTTTCAAATAAAATGTGCGTTTAGATTGTCTGGTTTTTAAATTGCTCATCTAAAAACAAACCGAAGGAACAAAATCTGTGTAGAGCGAATAAGAATAAATTCATTATCCAATAGCCGATAAATCATATGTGAGCACCATTTAAGTGTTTCTCAGCCGTTTCTTAGTTTAGAGAAAATGTGTGTTGGGTAGAGCGGATACAGCTGGCAAGGTCTCAAATCAGAAAATCAGAAAAGAAAATCCGTACAAAGACTATTTAATAAATAATCTATCGAACGGGACGAAGTTGCATCCACTAATAGACCCAATACGTTGCTTATAGACCTGCATTACATCCATATCCCTCGGAAGTTTCATTATTAATAAAATGAGTTGTGTAACTTTTCGTGATACAAACTACCAAATGGCATATTAAACACATCTTAGCAAGTGTATTGATTGCTAAATATCGCTTCCAGCTCAAACACTTTATGAGTTTTAATAAAAAATGTACTCGATCGTTGCACATTAGTCTGAGTAAAGGGACACATACCCTAGTGAGAAAAAATAAATAAAAGCCTTTAGTTCTGCAAATAAAAAAGTAATATTTTCAATTTTTCTGAAAATAAGGGCCACCGTAGTTTTTATTCTCATCAAAAGAAGGGCCTAGTTACTACTTCAAACTTAGACTGAAAATGTATCTTTCCAGCTAACTTTGCATTCTATTTCACAGTGCAGTGGCGATTAAAACGAAAATCATAGCAAACAAAATTTAAAATCAACTTAGAGTAAATATTGTTGGTAGATCCCGTTTCAATGAAATTTTCAGTTCGTTTTCCACTAACTAGCTAACGTTGACTGTTTTCGTTCAACTTTAATAGTGAGTGCGGTAAAGTCGTTTAGTCAAGATTATAACATGGTAACAATCAAAACAAAGTTTAGGGCATCTTCAGCGGAGGTCTATTTTTGAAATAGCTTTATTCTTGATTTGCATTAGCAAAACTTAAATAGAACCAGCTAAAATAGACTAATTTTGCGTTCCCCGCACCGGTGTTGAATTTCTTTCTGCTAAACCTGCCAACACCCGTCATCCTGTCAATCAATCAACATCAGAGATCAGATGTCAGATTTTTTGCCGCTTTTAAATATTGGTACTATATAGGAGCACTTCCATGATATAGGAAGAATGTCGAATTCTAGCGGCATATTGAGAAGCCAAAACGCTAAGTTTTTTAAAAATACGAGATAGGGTACCATCAGGTCCACATCCTTTCGATACATCTAATTTATTCGATGCTTCTCTAATGTCCAGAACATTCACACTATTGACATTAGCATTACTAGCAAACTGTGAAATCTGAAATCAATACATTATTACATCACGCATCTCTTTTTAGTACATGTGAAGTAACCTCATCTCTGTTGAGAAATGATGAACTTTTCGAGTTTGTGACAATTGCCATTAATTATTTTATTGGCAATGAATCGTACACAGAAAAAAATGAATTTCAACAGGCGCGTAAAATTTCCATTCGTTTTATTACAAGCCAAAGGAGGCTAAACAACGAAATTGTTAGCAATCTTTCATGCGCCATACAACAAAGTTTGCAATCTTACATATAACAGGCTAGATTCGGGCGTTGTCTGGCTTAAATTTACGTGAAATATTCCAATAATTTCTTCCAAATCTAGCATTCCCTTTCTGTGCATTAGATGACGCAGAAAATTGTGGCTACCACCTTCTTGTCCATTTGACAGGAGCATACTTAACGGGTTGTCCCTTATCCAACCTTCGGATCTCGCCTGGACCCCTCGGAGTCTTTAAATATAAATCAAGTCCGTAGTATGGGCTGGCTAGTTCAAAATCTGTCTAGTTCTTCCTGAAAATCATGCCAAAAACTTTTTGCTCACGTGAATAACACCGTTATCTTGTTGAAAAGTGTAGTTGTTGCCCTTAATATTCTCAGTAAATTTAAGAGAACACTGTTTTACCTCTTCGCAAAAAAAGCAGCGCCCACCATAAAACTGCCTCCGCCGAAATTTCTGCTCAACCTAAACTGGTGATTCTTCCGAAGAACATGCTAATATTATGTGCAGCAGTCAGGACGTATCATGCGATTTTCTCAAAATATTATTACAAAAATAGCAATTTTTGGGTAGCGTATTTTTTGCCACCTTTTTCAAATTTTGGGTGTACATTGCTTTTCAGGTTATGATTTACACAAAACTCTTACAACCACACCTGACTCGCATTACAGATAGTTAAGGTGTGTGTATATAAAGGTGGAGTACACAGTTTAAAAGAAACATTTAATTTTCAAAGTTATCTAATGTATAAAAAGGGAATGGTAGGTTTGGCATAAATAAATGGGATCTTTCTTGTAAATATAGGGTAGGGAACGGCTTAATCAGGGGTAACTATTTTAATCGGTTTTTAGGAAATAGGTCTAAAACTCCTACATTTTCCAAATCATTTCACTTTTAATGATACGACCATAAGCTCTTTCTATCGGGTTTATGATTCGATGTATAAATCATAATTTATTACTGTCATTTTGAAGATTTAAAGTACGTCATCTCGAAAACCATCAGTCTCTTACCAGCTGAAGAAGTTCGCTCAAATTTTGCCTTTGTGTATTTTGCATTTAATCGCGTGTACCGGGAGAACATGTCTTCATCAGCTCTCTCTCACAGCTAGGCTTGTTGCCAGAGTGTGATGTCGAACATTGAGTTAAATTTATCACATATTTAGATAATCTGGGATCACTATTTATTTCATGTTTCTTCCAGTCATTAGAAGTTGATCTATAGTCCATCATCTGGCACTATCATATGCAATACAAAAATATGTTTCGGAGCTGTCCATAGCACCCAACGATAAATAATGCTTCGCTGTTGAGCGGCAGCTATGGCATCACTGTTGCTTTTGCGAGAGCCCATGTTTCCTCTCTTCTTTGTTAACCATGGATATAGCGCACCGGTATTGTAACGTGGAGTCTGCTGTCTCTTGCATCTGTTTGATTTTAAACGAAGCATCCCGTTTGTCGTCACAGTCACTTTGGCTAACATTTGCGTGAGAGTAAATGAAAAAGAAATACACATTGCCAATCTAAAGATCACTGACAAACTAAAGTTCGGTCGTGTACGGCTGTCTCATAACCCTGCTAGCAGATGTTTGTGATCGTTCGACTGGACATGCTTAGATTACGTTTGCAAGCGTGAACTGGTCTATTTCAATATGCCTTCGCACACAGCCACGTGATTGCACTACTACAATATTGATAGTTTATGTACAGATTACGGGGCTGAAGAAAACATTTTTTTGATCGGAAATCAATCCGCGTGCTTTTAAAAAGTCCTTGCAATTAGGAACTTTATTCCATGGCTATGAATGTTCTGAGTCTAATGCTCGGTGCTGAAGGTATGTGCCGATAGGCCAGAAGTAAGCAGAGGGATAAATGTCTAAATATTGGCAGTTCTAATTATAGATCACATACAGCTTCATCAAATGTCTCAGGTGCTGAATAAACTGCTTAAAACCCGTCCCGTACCCTAGCTGGAATCAGGTATGGAAAGTCGCAAACAATGTTGTATGCTGTCTGAAAGATTGCAAACAATCACGTTGCTTACGCTTGCTTTGGCCGCCAGTTAAACCTGAGGAAATTTTACACGTCTGTTAAATTTTTTTTTTTTTTTGCTGTGGTGATAATTCAACAACTTTTACAGAAATTTCTCAAAAAGTGTAGAAAATGTTATGGTAAAAATTTACTCGATTAAATTTCTTTCAGTCTCAATTTTTTTAGAAAAACATCTATGTGCTTATAGAAATTCTGCGCACTGTATGATCTAGATCTCAAATTTTACTCGGGTACTCATCTAGTTTTCTTTACAACATGCTGAGATTTTTTTTTCTAAAGTATTCCATGAATTCATTTCGGAAATATATTTACATTTCTTGCTTTTCATTTTCTAGAATTTTTTCGTGATCCATAGTATATAATCTGAAGTTGTCTTCGGTAATGTTAAAATACAATTCAATTCACTTTGTTATGCTTCTTAAAACTCTCTTAATATTTTTAGTTCCTAACAATAGTAAAGTATTTTTTCATAAAATATTGCTCGTAATTCCTTCAAATTTTTTCTTATATTTAAAAAGAAAACTACCGCAGTATTTCGTATCTATAAAGCGTAGTTTTTCCGTTAGCTTTTGGGCTCTCATATTTTGTAAAAAATCTTTATAAAAGACACTTTTACGAGCGTTTTAGCAGAACAATTGTTATTGGAAAACTAGGAAAATCTAAATGAACACTTCACTTGGTCATTTTGTTTTAACAACTAAAAAATTAAACTGGTAGGGCTTCAAATGGTGAGTTGACAACTTGGCAGGAGGGTGCGACCGACCTCTGGTCCTCACAAGTTCCTACCTCACGCCTCCACGAGTCATATGATCACAAAAGACTGCCAGCTGAAACATGGAGACGCTGGTTGGCGTAGCCTGGGCAATGTTGTCAATCCGACAATAGCGAAGTGAGGGGTGCGACCGGTACATCATATCATAATTTTCCATTCTCATATCTTTCAGGTCTTCCAGGTCGTCAGGTATTACAAAATAATTTAAAATTTAAAATTCTTTTTTTCATGGCGGTCATACATTGCCTAAATTTTCTGGTTCATAATGGATGCGCAAGTTTGTTCTACAATTGCAACAAAACAGCAGTCGGCACACATGTAATTTTCAATTCATATTACAATATACCCTCACTTATATATTTTATCTTATAGGACATTGTTTATTCATAGCCTAATTCTGTATATTTCATTACATGTATTACGCCAGAAATGTAAATTTCTCTCAGGTACCATACAGTTTAGGAGAGGAGGTCTTGCGGTTATAGGATGATCATCTTCTGGTAGAAGCATCAGTAAGAATGGGATATCAATTTTCAGCTGTATCTAGCACCGTCGGAGTGGCCTTCTCGAAAGTAGCAATGGATGTATATATAGATGTGTAGATACTGAGTATGTGTTATTATATGATGCATGTTTTTACAAGCTCTAGCATATTTTCATTAATAGAAATGTTGACGGCTCTCTCGACCACTCAACCTTTAATTCCTTCATTATATTTTCCATTAAATGGCGTAATATGACCTTAACATTTCAGTACACGATCATCAACTACTATTTGAGCGGTTCAGAGGAACACAGCTGTTCATCATTATTAATTGCATATCATACATATAATATTATGGAAGAAGTAATAAAATAATTAATAAAATTTTAATTGCTTCAGTTTGGTGATCCGGCCGGTATAATTATTTTATTAAATTATATCAAATAATAATCAAAATTAATAACTCTTCATTCCAGAAGGTTATATATCTATATGTCATGATTAAATACGTAATAATATAATATTATGGTTTTATATACAATTGAATGCTTTATTGATATTTATACCTCAATGAATAACAAGATGACCTTCACATTCCAGAGATACAGTCACCCATCAGTGATACAAAGTGGTACGAAGCTGCATATTATTATTACTGCCTTAATATTATTATTTCAGCAGGTTAATTAATTTAGTTTAACATGGTTATCATAGGCTCGTGAACTCCAACTATTACATAATTTAACTAAATATCCTTATATAATTTTTGCTCTACTATATAATCATATATAACATATTATTATTACATTACATCTATATTTATATAAATATAATAAATCACTAGGTTGGGAGGGAGCACCAGGGTATCATTCAAGCTGAAACTGGACGATGGTTTGATTGACTGCCTGAGTCTAGGAGGGAACAAACAGTATCATTTCTTATCCTACCGATTCGAGTGTGGTGCTGCGAGTTCTACTCCAACAGTTTCAGGAGAGTGACGCGCCCTTCTTAACAAGCCATCCTGTAGAAAGCTTAATGAGTATTGCGAATTGTGTTATTCGATTTGTTGGATCATATCGTTGGAAGGAGATTCTTAATTTCCCGTGGATTTCGTGTAAGTGTCTCTGCTTACGGGTCCACCCCTCCGTTTTGGCCCTTCATACAGCGATAGTGCGAATTCAGATCAGTGGCCCAATTTGATCTTGCTGTTAAGTGGAGCTGCATCCAAGCCAAGGGCTAGAGGGGATGGTGGCTACCATACATACATACATACAACTAAAAAATTAAACTGGTAGGATCCAGGTGGTGGGGTCGTCTCCTCTGGCGTCGGTGATTTGGTGAGCAACATTTTGGTGATTGTCACCATGTGAGGAAATAGGCCGACGAAAAAAAAATAAAAAAAAACTAAAACATTTTTACAAATCATTACTAGTAAACACGAACCAATTTCGTTAGATTCCACTATAGAAAGCTTATCCTTTAACAGATAGGCATATTTCTTCTGCGACTTACAAACTTCTTCAGTGTCGAGTGCTTTATTATTGAACTGTTCATATGATGACTAACGAATGTTTTGGTGCCAAACAACATAGTATCGAAATTTTAAGCAGAACCTTTTTTTTTGGAATATGCTAGGATGCTCCATGATGGAATATGCCAGTAGCTCCATATACGTTTTATTTGAGTATTTCTAAAAGATTATATCTCCTGAAAAATAGGGGAAATATGGCTTTGGCTATGCTACTATTCAAGGCTACAGATAAGTTTTTTTAAGTGGAATTTTTGAAGTTTGTTCGCGTTATTTAATGATAGTTTGAAATCATGTTTAATTTTTTTAGTTATTTTAAAGTGAAGAAGTGAAGTTTTCGTTTAAATGTTCCTAGTTGTGACAATCTTTCTACTAATATTCCCATAAAAGTGTTTTTTTAATTGCTCTTTAAAAAAAAGTGAAGTGCACATGCACTCGAAAATGCTGCTGTTTTCGTTGCCCATAAAAGAACATTTTTTTACACGCAGTTCAAATGAAATAATAGTCGAAACAAAAAGGACAACCGAATAAAAATAGCTTTGTGCTTTATAAAACACTTTCAAGCCGTTGTGAATAATTCTGTCGATTGACAAAAACTTCAGAAATCTACAATACGATGCGAAAATCCTCATTGAAGGGTGGACTCCGGTTAGCTTGCCTTAAATAGGTGAATTTTTCTTATTGCCGGCTATTAAATTCGTGCTCACGAAAATTTACAATTGATTGATTCAAGAATCTACAAAATCTATCGAGAAATGACAATCGCAATTTTTTTTTCAAATTATCAGTCTTCATCTAACCTTCACGAAAAAGTTAATGGTTCAACGAGAAAGTTTTGAAAAAAGTTTCGGGGTTTCGACGTCGTTTATAGAGTAAATTCTAATAAGAATAATTTTCGAGGACGTTTGCATTTATTATTTAACACGTATCGTCGATTCGCCGGAACTCTTTTTCACCAGAAGGCTGTTTAAGTTAATAGTGTAGTTATCATATTGCCGGCGTCGGTGGTGTAGTGGTAAGCGTGACTGCTACTTGGCACCCCAGTGGGTCTGGGTTCAATTCCAGCCGACGGCGATGGTTTTTCTGACGACATCCTTCGGAAGGGAAGTAAAGCCGTTGGTCCCGGCTAATATTCATGAGTCGATAGGTAGGGTCCAGGTGGTGGAGTCGTCTTCCTCGGTGATTGTCACCATGTGAGGAAATAGGCCGGCAGAAAATTAAAAAAAAAATGGTATATTGAAAACTTATCATGAAATTATTTCGTTTGTCACGTCATATCGAACCCGGCAATATATGAGCCGAGACTGAGGCGATCAGAGATTTTTCCTCTCACAAAATCTAAACAGCGCCCACTAAAATTGATACTAGATCATCTCGGCAACCACGCAAACCACTACATCACCGGCACCGGCATATTGTGATATCCTACGAGCATTTACTTATTATCTTTTCTGTTATTTTGGCTATTTCTACAGCCTAACTAATAACACATTCTGTGACCAAACAATGATAATCTGTAAATTTGTTATGAAATTGGTGTAAACATTTGCTCGAGACTCGTTAAGTGATATGCTGCTCATTCTACTAAATATGTTTTTATTACTCCAAGCGTGGAGTACGTAATTAACTATAATATTTTGATGGAAACATCTTCTCATCAACATGAGACCCTAGGAGTGGATAGCAATTTCTGCTAGAGCAGAAGATAGAGAAAGTATTGTTAGAGTCGTTAGTATACGGCAGGCTGTGAAAATTGAATATGAGTAGTATATAAGCACGATCAGGCACGCACTTTTTTGCCAGTCAAGGGGGGATATCCTTCCCCCGCTTTTCTACCCTGCTCAAGCTACTCTTGATAAATGATTATGTGCTTAATCGGATACTGTTTTGAGTGCCCTCCGCTCAATTTCAACTGCTTCTATTCAATTTTGACAGCCTGCCATACTCTAACGGAATTGTCATTACTTTCTCTTCATATCTTTGGTTCTAGCAGAAATTGCTGTCTACTCTAGGGTCTCATGTTGATGAGAAGATATTTCCTTCAAAACATTATAATATGCTATTACGTAAATCATCGAGACACCCGAAACCTGTTCATATTAAATTCTCTGTAACCATTAATCGTCCTCAATATAAACACAAATCGGGTTATTTGCATTTAATCAAAACCTCTTCATCAACTGTTAATGTTTACGGATTGATAACCCGACTCTGCTCCTCCGTATACCCCAATTCCCATCAAATCAGAACATTTTAAATCGATTGCCCCTCATCACAGAAAGGATGGATACACTTTCATCCCACAGCTGCTCAAAGCACATCTGATTCCGAGCCTGATGGGAAGTAGCCCAGGCTGAAGCGAGCCGTGTGCTGTGCTGTGGCGCTGGTGTGCCAGTAATTCTCAAATGTAAAATCAATATTTACACAGAGCACGGGGACCCAGTTCTGATGGGTATCGGTATGTGTGAGTGTATGTGTGTACAGGGTATGCTGTTAGAATCATCATCACACCATCAACTAGGGAACCTATGCAGATATTAACCCTGGAAGCCAAGCGTGTTATCGCAACCCGGACGAGTAGGATTGTTGTAGAACCATAAGGAGCATCCAGGCGAGCATCCTTCCTCGTATTACTTCGTCTAAGGAAAGTAAACTTCCTCGTTTCTCTTTTGCCAGCGGATGGGCTTTGGGAAAATGGTTGTGGTGAGAGGATTCCATTCGACTTTAACTCAATTTTCAGTCGATTTTGATCGAAAGTTGCGTCACCCAAACTTGAGTAGATGGAACTGCTGGTCCAGCTGCCGATTTAAGCCGATGTTTTTGATTTGTCGACTTGTCAATCCCAGTCGTGTTTTCTCAGATTTGAGTGAACCAACTTTCAACGACAACGATCAATAAACGACCCGATATTGAGTTAAATTTCCTCAGTCCCAAAGAAGATGGATTGTGATGAAGCAATAAAATCCGAAAGAAAGTTTCATTCCGAGCTGTTCTCGTTATTGTTGAAGCTAATGCCGTTTGCTTGTGATCGCATCCGGAGAGGAATGTAACAGGGAAATTAAAACCGGGAAACGTTTCTGCTAAACACTGACCAATCTACCTGTTGTATTTGTGTACCTGTTGTAGAGTCGTATTTCTATTGTGGGACAATTAGAATTCCCTTTACAGAGTATAAATCGTTATCGGGTCAGCTCGGTGAGGAAATTACTCACAATTTGTTAACCATGTTCGGATTCGGCTTGCAAATTTGTGCCAAACAGGTCAACGTAGAGTCATCCAGCTGAGAAGGTAATAAAATATTCATTTCATTCTATCAGTCAAGCACCCCTGGAGAAGGAAGGTTCTACGGGGACTAGGATGGATTACAATTGGATGTCACCTTATAACAGGTGCGTGAAACGAAGTGTACATAAGGAAGGTCGTTTTTCAATTTCAACAGTCATGAATCACAAAGCCAGCTCCATTCAAGCGTAGGATTTTTGCCCTCGGTTGGGACCGGCTGTGGGTTTCTACGAACAAGCGAGTGGAAAATAAAAATGACAAGTAAAACCCGGTGCGCGTCTCATCCGATGTGACGGAAAAGTTCATCATGTATGTGTATATCTATATCGTAAGTTTTTCTATCTTCTGTTCTTTAAACTTAGACTCTGGACCAGGAAGTTGTGAAAATCGTCCTGTACGTTGCAACCTATATATTTGGTTAACAACGAATCATATAGCTTTCGGGCCCGACTTTCGCTTTTTCAAGCCCTTTATTATCTCAGCTAGGTTTTTTCTAAACTCAGTCCACATCTCACTTCAATGTCCTGCACAGTTGTCTTATCTGCATCCACTGTTTTGGCAGCATCTCTGACCGACATGTTGGGCTTCCTCTTGCATACTTTGACCACTTGTTTCTCATCTTGTTTGTTGCGTGTTCCCCCTTTCGATTGCTTGATTGGCTTCCTCTAAACCGTTTTGGTTTGTAGAAACTTGCTCATGACATTCGACATCATTTTCTTGCGCAACCCGGTTGGAATTTGCGATTGTTTTCTGTGAACGATTAAGATTTTCTAATCGCTTTTCAGAAAATTAGATTTCACAGCACCAGTTGCCAAGACGCCGTCGACTCGAAGATGAAAGGTAAAGTTTGGGCTTCTTAGAATGGAAACGAGAGCTTAGTATGCTTATGCCCTTGCCGTGCCCCAAACTGTAATAGGTTTGGGCATGGTAAAGCTACTTGTAAGAGCAAGGCCTGGTTCCGGATCTGCTCATCGGAGCATGTGATTGCTGCTAAGTGTAGAGCAAAGGCCTTTCACCAGTCGACCAGTTGTAAATGCCCCATTTACGTAAGGCAAGCTGCTATTCTCAAGTTCAGCACTGATTTTGGTGTCTCCTACCGAGACGTCAAAAAGAGAATAATGGTCGGGGGACTTAAGCCCAAGTGGATAAGGGCGCGTCTGTTGCCGCCCTTAATCAGCAGGCTGTTTCTGTCGCTCCTCCGGCTAACTTTCAAAAACCGAAGAAAGGAAAGTCCAGGCCGGCAAAGAAGCCCGATCCTAAAACCGGTGGATCGATTGGAGCTAATGCACGGAAGTTTGCCGGTGTTAACAACAAGGGGACCACAAACACCAGTGTGGTTACTGGTCCTCCTAAAACACGAGCACTGTAAAGGTGTTGTGCCATCCAAGGCAGTTGGCACTGATCCCAAGTCGGACGCCGAGAAGTCTGCCTCTGATGAGGAAAAACAGCTCCTCAAGAGCCCGCCTCAAAGAGCCCAAGTAACATTGCCAAAACTATCCAGGTTCCTTAAGTTTTTTTAAGGTTTAATGAAAGCCACTAGAAATCAATTTGGTTTTATTATGGTATCAATAGGCCAATAGTTTTCATATTTTAGACAGGTTTATAAGGACCTACAGAGCTTGCTTACAAAAACCTTAAAACCTTGTTTTTTCAAATTACTTTTACTCCTATCAAAGGTTTTAAGAGGTCGTTTTAGGACTCATTCATATCATCTTATTCAGATCAGTTGAAAAAGCATTATTTTAAAAGCATTTTGCCTCCAGTAAAGGCATTAAACGGCAAATTGACATTGAGGGAAGTCGCCATAAACAAATATTGTAGTAGGCAGTTATAAATAACTTCACGTTTTAGGGGAGTTTAAGAACTCTCATGATCCATACAAAAAAACTACAAGGTAAAGCTCTATTGGGTTGTTCGGAATGATAACGTAGGACTACGCAGCCTAATGTAAGCCAAAGCACAATGCAATATTTTCCAAGAGTTATTGTACAAACAATTTGGTGTGTTCTGATTAAATTGGTGCCCAATAACATAGAAATGATTGAAAAAAGTAGAATAGTTTTTTGAGAAGTGCTAGGTGGTCCTGTCCTGGAGTTCAGAACTTAAGATCTACAGTAACTTTATCCGCTTTACAACGTTTTGATAAATATTCAAACAAATTCAATAAGTGCCGTGGAATATCAACAGACATTATGAGATAATCTTGGGATATTCATGCCAAAACACTAACTCAACTTTGTATAGCCCATAAAGCTTCTGTTACAATTGTGGACGTTTCAGAATATTCATTGAAAGTTTGAATAGTTATCGTAGTTCCGTATAGCCCAAGAGGCTACGGTTACTACTGTACATCTTAAGTTCTGAACTCAAGTCAGTTTTTATAAACTTGAACATCCTAAGATAATCTGATAATGACTGACTGATGACCTTACAGAAGATTCACTGGATGTGTTTGAATGCACATCGTCCTCCCAAGTAGCACACTACGGTCATAATTAGTTGTAGCAACTTGATTATAACTTAGCAAGTCATATTTATGTTATATCAACCGGCAACAATTGTGCTACTAGGGCCGTTTTCATAGCTTATAAAGCAAATGTTACCACTGTAGATCCTAACTTCTGTACTCAAGGCCAGTTTAAGTGACCCTGAGCATCCCAAGAAATCTCGTTTTAGCTGTTTACCATCCAAAAGACTCACATAAATTGGTCAAATACATATTGTTACTTTGCTCAATCCAGAAAGCTGCAATTACAGCTGTAGATTTTCAGTTTTGAATTCCAGGATAGTTTGGATAACCTAAAAGATTGTGAGATAAATGTCTGCTGGTCTTCCGAGAAATTAAATCTATATGTTTCAACACACACCGTAGCTTTGCAAAGCCCAGAAAGCTTTTGTTGTAACTGGAAGTCCTATTTTCTGATCTCAATAAGAGTTTGAATGACCCAAAAACAGTCATATTGCTTTATAATGTGTTTTTACCTATAAGAATATTAATTTAATATGTATCGTAACATCGTATTGGCTAAATATTACTGTTACAACGGTTAATCTAAAGTTCTGAACGCCAGGACAGTTTGGATAACCTAGAGAAAGTTATAAAATAATGTCTGTTGACCTTCCAAATGATTCATTGAATATGCTTGAATATACATAGCCACCTTATACACCCCAAAAAGCTACTGTTACAACTGCAGATTTTATGTTTTGAACTTAACGACAGTTTGGATGACCTAGAATATCCCAAATTTGTCGCAACATGTCTGTTGACTTACCACACTATTCAATTAATATTTTTAAATACATCCTTGTTCATCCTAGTCATCCTAGTTTATCTCGTAATGTTTATTAACGTCCTAAAATATTATCTGAATATAGTTGAATACGTAGCGTGACTTTGTTTAGCCCAAAAAGCATTGGTTACTACTGTATATCTTAAGTTCTGAACTCAAGGACAGTTTTGATGACCTAGAACATTACAAAATTATCAAATAATAACTATTAAGGTACCTTCCTAGAGATTTATACTGTATGTTTAAATACATAACATAATCTTATAGTATTAATAAGGCATTTATTTTTTCTTCCTGAACTTCTTCATATTCAGGATGCCCTAGGTCGCCAATTAGACCTTAGATCATAGAAAAGGTGATGTACAATAAATTTCTGGGGTCATATATGATCCCTTAGGCTTAAAATACTTTTTAAGATCCGAAATCAACATTTTTCTCTATGGAAGTAGATGCGTACCACGTGTCTGCCACCACGCAACAGACTGATGTAGAGGAACTGATCGTTATACTGACATGGAACGTGTACGGGTTCAGATCAAAGCTATCCGAGATTCAGCTCGTGGCAAGTAGGCTAAACCATTGCACTATGATCAAGTAAGCCGACTTACTTCCCGACTACCTCAGGACTAAGAACAAAAGGTATATCAAGCCTCACAAGAATGCTTACATACACGGTTGAGGACCAGCTGTTAGCGAAGATATAACACATAGCGTAGTGCAGCTGGATACTTACTTGGTGGCCATTGTGGTCACAATACAGTGTCCTATGAAAATTACAATAGTATGGCTCCGAAGTGCAGGGTCGACAAGGAACATAATGTCATTGGTAAGTCTCCCTACTACATTACATACCCCATGTGATCCCGGGCGATTTGATTGCGCAAACACCCTTCGTGGGGAGTCAATTAAGGAGGAAATGAAATTCGTGGAGTCAATCAAAGATGGACTGGTTGGGCTGTTCAGTGCTGAATGAAAGCAAACCGACGCGGATCGACTTCTCCACTGGCGTTGAGTACGCGTCCAACGCCTCCTGGGATGTGGCTTGGTAGTTGAACTCGCATGTGAAAGATTACTTACACGGTAGCTACTGTTTCCCTATCGTCTTGTCACAGGCTGTAGGCCTCCCACCCACTGTGGCAAGACTTAAGTAGAACTTGGACGAGGCGGACTGAGACGGCTTCGACAAGAAAGTCTCCCGTCAAATGCCAAATGACTGTGCTAAACTGATTGGATTGTAGCCGCTCATCGACATATTCCAATGGGCGGAGGCTCACTAAGTGTGGGGGGACTTGAAAGTCTGCGACCGCTGCGCCGAATGGCTCCAGATGACCCTTTTCGGGCTTCTAAGTTGATAGAGTTTCAACTTGCCCGGGCCAAAAGAAAAAGAGTTATCAAGGAGGCCAAGAGAGCCACATTTTGTTGTTGTTTAATATTGCATTGGAGGGTGTGATTTGAAGAGCTGGGATAGACACAAGTGGCATGATCTTCAGGAAGTCTGTTCAACTATTTGGCTTCGCCGACGACGTTGATATCGTAGCACGTAACTTTGAGACGATGGCGGACACGTAGATTAAGTACGGTAGTATTAGGCTGGTAGGATAGTGCTTGTGATTAATGCGTTGAAAACAAAATACATGAAGGGAAGAGGCTCACGAAAAGACAATGTTAGCCTCCTTCCACAAGTTGAGATCGACGGTGATGTATCTGGGCCCATTTGTGACCGCCGATAACTACACCAGCAGAGAGATACAGAGGCGCATTATGGCTGGCAATCCTACTTTGGACTACGAAGGACGCTGAGATCGAACAAAGTTCGCCGAACTACAAAGTTGACTATCTACAAGACATTACTTATACCGGTAGTTATCTACGGCCACGAAACATGGACATTGCTAGTGGAGGACCAACGCGCCCTTAGTGTCATTGAATGGAAGGAAGGTGCAGCGTACGATCTACGGTGGAGTGCAGATAGAAGACGAAACGTGGAGGAGGCGAGGGAACCACTAATTGCATCAGTTGCTGGGAGGCTTTTAGGATAAGACCCTAACGGAAGGTTATTGACTAATGGTTAACCGTCGCCTGTCAACTGAGCTGGAGAGGGATGAGCGGATCCAATCACAGCAAACCGGAATTCGATGCGGCTATGGGTCGGAGATGTTCTTGTTCGAACTCGATCATTTATTGGACAAGGCCAAAGCGAATAACCTACATGTTGGTGTAGTATCCCTGGATTTGTCTAAGATAGGCAACAATATGACATGAGGGCCCTTCTCGACTACTCTCAAGAAATGGAACTTCCAAGGAGCAAATGTTGGCTTTACGTGGAAAACTTCATCCACAATAGTAAGTTTCGAGGTTTGAACCTCTGAACCAAGGTTGCTAAAAAATGATATCTGTTTCTCGTTGCAATGAACTCCGTGTTTGACCGCATCCCCGAGAATGTACACATTATCGTGTACAGTGACGACATAACTCTTGTTCTACTTGGTAAATACGCGATGTACGTTTGATTTGGTCATACCGACAGGCCAAGGCTACCACACTTTAGTATCGACGAGCTAGAGGTAGAGACAGTACGCGAAATAAAGCTTCTTGGCGTAACGATCGATCACAAACTGCGGTTTGTGAAGCACGCCAACTCAATGAAATGGAGCGTCTACGTTAAGTTGAACGTTCTCCGGGGCCTAAACTACCGCTTCTCTGAAGCTTCGCGCTGTACTTTGAACAAGATTGCACGGGCTATTATCATACCGTGCATACCCTATGGATCGGAGTTATGGGGCAGGAGTGACATGTCCCTGCTTAAAATCCTAGAACCTTAATACAACGAGGACTATGGGAATGTGGTAAGGTTCCTCTCCTATTGGTGGAATGTGGTAAGGTTCCTCTGGAAAATATAGAAACCAAAGACATTGCTTCTAAAGCCACGAGATTACTACAAGGGGACTCCAGAGTACCAACCGACCGTCTGTAGAGCAAGGGAGTGGTGACGCAACCTAACGTGAATAGAGATACCTAGTAGTGTCATCCGACAGTTATGCGAAGCAAGGGTAAACCCTGAGGTGGCGAAAGCTGGCGGGAACCTGTTTACGGACGGTTCGTTAATCGAGGATGAGGTTGGTTACGGGGTGTCTGGGAAGGCCATAAGCCGCTGCGGCCGGTTATCCGGTATCTGCAGTAGCTTCTCAACTGAGGGCTATGCGCTCTTGCAGACATTCAGGTTGTCAAATGGGACTCAGACTGTTGTATTATCCGACTCTGCGAGTTGTTTATCGGCCCTAAAACATGGGTTGGCGGGACACTCGTGGCTGTTAGAGGTACAACGGAACGCTAACGTAACTGTTGTATGGACACGAAGGTATTCCTGATAATGATGCCGCTGATATACTAGCAAACCAGGGTCGTCAAGGGGCCACGTAGACTCATTTTTGAAATTCCAGACCCCCCTCCCCCCACTAGACTTTTCTCCATACGTTTTTTTTTTTTAAATTTTGTATGGAAAGTAGACTTTAATAAACCCCCCCTTCCACCCAGAAAAGTCTACGCAGTTTATGAATAGCCCTATGCTCAGCGGAGGATATACGTATCCCTTACAACGACGTTACCCGCTGGGTGAAGCGCACCTCCCGATGCGCGTGGGACGAAACTTGGCATAACAACCGTGAATACAATACAAGACTGGAAAGATATGCTCTACGCTCGAGATCAGAAGATTCTGACTCGGCTGAGGATAGGACATACTCGACTCGACAAATACAAAGGATGCGGAGAGGAAGTAGATGTTAACCATATATTAGTGAATTACCCTGCTAGGAGAGTTGAATTCCAACTAAGGGTTGAAACAGGAGTTATAGGCTCAATATGTGAAGTATTGTGCTTATAGTGACCGTACTACAGAGTTAGCTTTACCGAAGTTCTTGCAGACGCTGGACGTTTATGACCAAATATAAGCCAGCGAATAGAGGTCGGACTAAGAAAGGAAAGTGACTACTGACCGCAGTCACAACACCCAAGCAGCTTGTAGACTGAGATTCAATGATGACATAGTCGTTATAAGTATTTCATGCCTTTTGGCAACTTTATGTATCGTTTCGCACCAATTGGGTGAGACTTGGTACTGTACCCAATGATCTCATTATCTCCAATCCGCTCAACCAATCGCAATGTTTTATGATATAGTGGGCGGAATATTCCAATTTGAGATAACTCAATGCAGACGTCTTTCAAATTTGACAATCGGTGGATAACCACTTGGTGCCTCATAGCAATATTCTTAGAAGCAGATCAGAAAATTTGATGAGCTACCTCGCTCGATATTTGTGTTTGATTACAAACAAAATGAATGGGCTAAATGCAATGTGACGCGAGATGAATCGATTTGAACAATTGTATTTTACTAGCAATAGTTAAATCGATTATCAATCTGCAGAGAATACCTTACATATAATATATTTTCTTGATGACTGTGTGAGAGTCAAACTTTATGGTATCATCAAACATAAAGCTAACATATTGCAACTCACGTCTCTAATCGATTTCAACATGGACGACTTCAATTTTGCGATTCCGAGAAATAATCATAAATTTAAGGTTACTTTCGATAAATTTCAACTATTTGTACTACAATCATCTACTTAGAGAACGTTAATCTGGTTTTAAGTGTGAAATGGCTACATGAAGGGTTTTAGCTGCAATAAATAACACGTGATCATGAGTAAAAATATTAATATCACATCGCATTTCATTATCGTATATATTGAACAAAATGGGACCTAATACACTCCCTTGTGCTACACAGTTCTCGAAACAGAATCATTGGAAACAGTCCGTTTAGTTCTGCCAGACAAATAGCTTTCGAATCATCTATAAGCAGCACCCGTTAATGGGACCACACTCTTCGGCTTTAATCGTTCCAGTGACTTTTAGAAAGATTAAAGATTCTTTCCAAACCACGTGTCTAGCTTTCAGTGATTCATTAATCAGGTCCAGCAGGTTGTTCCTGATGACATGAAAGCAATCGTGCACTGCTCTTGCATTTACTTTATTTAATCTAGCCGCTTTTTTTAAGGGATCGAAATTAGAGTTAAGTTCTTCTAACGGCATCTGGAATGTTATCAAAATTTCCTGGAGAACATAGAAAAGTCAGGGACTTTTGTTTTCCTGAATGTAGCGTGATTATCCAAACTGTTTTCAATAAAAATTCTCGTACACAGCAACTCTCGTAGGTCATCCTTTTTCGAGAAATTTTGAAAACAAATTCAGTAATATTGTTGCTTTTTTTCTGCTACTTGGATTTGCCACTCAGGTGAGTGTTCTTTGAAACGCGTCCACATTTCTTAATTCACAACTCTTTTGCCTTTCCAAAGCATCCAATCGTATAGTGTGTGGCAAGCGCAATGATGTGCTTGCGCGTCAGAGCAGTCCAAAAATCTTTTCGATTGTATCGGGAATCGAATCCTTGACTTCTGGCATAGAAAACCGACACGTTTAACGGTTACGCCATGAAAATCGCCAAGGTAGTGCTGACTTTATTTTACAAATGTCCAATTTTCAAAAGCTACACACTTAGATTTTTTTTACAGAAATCTGTTAATTTTAACCGAATTCTCAACAGCTGAACGTTCGGTAATCCGATTTTACAGATTTCGGTGAAATTTTACAGATATCTGTAAAAAATTTACCGGATTTCTGTGAAATAATCTGAGTGTATACCGTTGATTTAACACCTGTAATATTTTCAAATGAACATATTTTTACTGAAACATACACTAAGAAAAAATCATGCAAGTTTTTCATAAAACCGAAAATAGTGTCCAACTTTAGTGTATCTTAAAAAACGATAAAATTCGCTACTGATGACACTCTTGCCTATAAATTTTAACTTTTTCTCTGTTCTTGAAATAACTTCTCGTTAAATGATCCTTTAATCAAGATAAATTGGAACAAACTTTCCCATAACAGCCCAGTGAATTCTGTAGCTACTTACAGAGATCTTTCGATACTTTTACCTCTCCTAATGACCACAAACAACATCAATCTTCATTACGTACGTTAATCACGGACTGAAGAAAACAAAACTGAAAATCATGTTCTCTGTTTTCCGGCAATGTTCTTGATCCTAATTAAATTCCCAGCAGTTGTCTCCGCCCGGAGGGATAGCTGCGTAAACAATCTTACAGGTTGTTTGTTCTCCAAAAAATGGATACATCCTGAAAGTAGACTCTCCAGAGCGAGTCACATCTGCGGCCTTGTTTCACAAAAAAAAAAAAGAAAGAACAAGCTCGGGAATGATGAAATGGTATTTCGGAAGAATTCCCCACGGTATTAATCTACGTGCAGTTTAAATAACATGCCCAAACCGTCATCGATATCACTTCCTTCCTACAGATGGAAATAAAGACAACGTTCTTTATCATCTTGTTTTATGCCATCCCATCGATCGATTTTCCGACGGCAGACCTAATCTTTCCTTCGACCAAACGATGAGTTCTGTAAAACTTCCACTTTGTTTCACGATATAACGCTTGGAACGTGACTGGAAAAGGGAATTTAGTCGATACGATAGTCAAAATTACCTACTCGTAAGAATTTCTTATTGCCTCCAAAGTTCACCGCCGGAAGGTTGATGGTTGTTTGTGTTCAAAGTGAATAAATAAACCACACGGCCAGCCATTTTAACTTAGTTTTGAGTCGTTTCTGACTCGCTTTCTTCAAAGTGGAGCCACTCAAATTTGAGTAAATGTAGCTGGGATTGACAAGTCGACAAATCACAAACATCTATCAGACTATAGTCGACGTGTTTGATTTGTCGACTTGTCAATCCCAGTAACATTTACTCAAATTTGAGTGACTCCACTTTTGACGAAAGTAAGTCAAACACGACTCACAACTGAGTCCAAATGGCTGGCCGTGCAGTTGGTAAAAAAACGAGAGAAATTTGGTGGAAAGCGGATGGGAATGGTCGGCAATTTATGACCTTTCCCCACATTTTACGGTTTATGAAAAAGGGAAATTTGCGCTCGTTGAGCATTGCGGTTTCGTGGTTGACCACCGTGATGTTATTTGCGCTTTATGGTATTTGGGTAAATAATGATGATAGGATCGGGATTTGGATGTTGAACTCCAGTCTGTACTAGCAAACACGAATTTGTTCTGGGTCAATTGCTGGATAATGGTGTGACCTTATGCACTGAAATGTTGTGGAAAAAGGAAAAAGAACACATTTGAATTATTAATGAACTTTGTTTACTGCCGCTGTTGGGAGTAGGAGTGGAACCCTCACTAGACAATGATTAATAGATATATATTCGTAGTACCGTAGATAATCTACTTTCCTTTCTTAGTCCTTTCCACGATAAGCATACTTTGGTGCAATATAACCATCATAAATTGCAAGGTTTCTTCGAACATTTGGTTTTGAAAAAAAGGAGATGGCAAAATCGGGATATTACTGAAAACTCAATTCTCGACAACTTATTCAAAACGACGCACCAGTTTTTGTAAACAAAGAGGGCAAGAATGATTCAAGCGTCCAATTCTTGAAACACGGAGTAATATTTCCCTAACTTGATGGTGATACAAGTTTCCGTGGAGGTGCTAAGAATTTTGGGAAATTTACACTTGAAACATTCTCCTCTTTGTTTACAAAATCAAATACGTTGTTTTGAACAAGTTGTCGAAAATAACTATCATAATTCGAAAAGATTTCTCGAACTCAACAATCCTAACTCCGAAGAATCGGTTTGTTTCTATAACTAAAGAATCAACATGTCAAGCTCAATGTGTGATGGATTGTGTATATCTAATATGCATGAACATTAAGCCTTAATTTCCGTTGTTAATGAATATGCCATCAAAGCAAAGAACGTTCCTAGCTAGCCAAACATCGCAGGACTAGCAAACCGAACGTGTTAATGTGTCTCCTCTCACCTTTCAGTCCTTACATGCTTCTCATAAATCATACCTTCGTACAACAATCGCGTTGGCGCGGCCGGAAGAGCTCCCGTCGTTGGTGGCACTCCATAGACGACACAGGAAAGCTAATATCGTCTGAAGGCTTCCAACCTTAATATATAAACTCTTTTCTTCGCAAGGTAAAACACAGGAAAACTTAATGCCGTTGTCATATAAGCTTGATGATGGAGTATCGTTTTACCACCGTCACGGACTGCGACTGGCACGCGGCTGTAATTTTAATTTTCATCAAGTAGTCAGCCTTTGATAAATAAACTATTCAGGTAGCGTGCTTTTGAAAACCGCGGTTAATCGTGCGAAATTGGGTGGATCGACATTATGAATCGCTTTCAATTGTGAGGAAGTACGAATCTCTTATACGTGAAAAAATAATCTTGTTTGGCTGATTAAAACATACAATATTGGAAATGAGACCTTTCGGTATCAGTGACGCTAAGTCCCGTAAAAATAAAGTTTCATGTAAGAAGTGATACGATCAAAATTGAGTGGCCAGTGGTTTCAAGTGGAACCCCAAGCTTTAGCTAACCCATTAGCATTAGCATTGACGTCTGCACACCTCGTGGATAGAGCTACGATGGAGAATAATTCGTTGAAGATATTGCATGTAACCATGAAACGGAACCAGTTACTGATACGTTTCTTCAAGCAAAAATCTCCACAAATAGAATCCTCGATCGCTCACCTGGCCACGTCCATGCAACCGTTGGAGATAGGGAGGATTTGGTATCTACCTTAAGAAGACACGGGGAACGCACGTAGCCTTCAGTAGATATAAAAAGAAAAGGGAAATGAATAGTCGGAGAGAATTGTTAATCAGAATGCCCTGTTTGGTGTACAGAACAAAAATTTACTTACATGGTCGTTGGGAGCATCGAGTCTAAAAAAGTTAATTAATGCTCCATTTTTTTCCACACGGTTGCATTAACTTAAGCATTAACTCTCGCCCTAGTCCTATACGGCTTATGGTTATAGCACCATTACTCGCTCTCTGAAATGAGAAAAATATCTAAGTACGGGTGTTGAAAGAGAACTCATCAACAACATTGCATTACCTAAACATTGTCAATTTAGGTTTCTTCTCTATATTTTGGAAATTTCGCGAAGTAAGGTGCTCTGTACGAATAATAGAAGATATGATCGATTGAAATTGTGAAACTTGAAAAATTTTCACAAATTCTACCTGGTTCAGGAATTTACAAACATTTAAAGATAGGAGAGTTTCATGGCGTGAGTCCGACACAAACTTTCCATCAAAATGAATAGCAGTAACTTGTTTATGTTTTAAATCACTTTTTTAGAAGTTTATTTTACTAGTTTAGGGCAAACATGGTACTTGGAATGAACATAGTGACTGTATAGAAAGAATTAATTTCAAAGTTTTCTAAATTATTGTCTAATGGTCGCCTCTCTAATTAATTTGTAGGGAACGATGAGGAATATAGCCACATTAATCTCCAAGCTCAATTAATCAAAATTCAGGTTGTTGTAATTCTTAATAAAGATATTTGATAGGTGATCATTTTTGCGCTGCAAAGCGTTGCGTTTGTAATTAAATAACCCGTAGATTGCACGCTGGAAGCTGGTATGAGACTTACTTCATCACACTTATTTCGATTGTTTATGAAAAGCTATTTGGCTATTTGCCCACCACTATGAGGCAAATCGGAAAAATGGGAAGATAAAGATAATATAACATCAACTTAAATAATAAACATGTGAAACCCATATTAATATCAAACCGTTAGCTAATTTGTTTATATTAGGAAGCATGTTTATGTAGCTTTTGTCGAATCATTCAAAAACATTTTATAACTATTTTAACAGGAGAGATAACAGCTTCAGAGACAAACTCCGACGTATTCAAACACGTCACCATAACAAGACAAATTTCCGTAATTTCTGGAACCACTCACACGTAATTTTCGAACCACATGAAATTAATCATACTTATCTTACCAGTCAGGCAAAAGTCGGGTGGCCTCTACTCTTTACAGAAGTTGTTTTCATTTTAACTGGGCGGTTGTTAGACTTTCTTACAATATTCCCAGCCTATCGTAGACGGCCGACTTTAGCGATGTGTACGATGGGAGGTTCTTCCAGCAACTGATGCAATTCGTGGTTCATTCGCCTCCTCCACACTCCGTCTTCCATCTGCATTCCACTGTAGATCTTAGGCAACAGCTTTCGTTCAAAGAAACCTTAGTTGGTCCTCCTCTAGCAATGTCCATGTTTCGTGGTCGTAGAGGACTACCAGTCAAAACTGAAACACTTCTGAAACTGAAACTATCAGTAGTAAACGCAAGCAAATTCCGTTAATTCCTATAGAAAGCTTATCCTTTGACAGCTAGGCCTAATTCGTCTACGACTTCTTCAGTGTTGAGTGCTCGACTTGATTGTCAACTTTGGTCAACTTTGATCCTTGCGTTGATTCGAAGCCCGAAACGATTGCCTTTTATAATACCCCTTTGTACGTCTCTTCTGATGTCGTTACCGGCGGTCACCAATGAGCTCATATACAAGAATTCGTCTACCGCCTCGATTCTATCACCGTCGTTCTGAACTCATGATGGGAGGCTAACATAATTTTCTCGCCAGGGGAAGAGGCCTGGAGTATTTAGTTTTCAACGCATTAATCACAAGCATAAATATATACTGCAATATGAAAGTCGTCGACGAAGCCAAAAAGCTGGACAGATTTCCTGAAGATCGTGCCACTCGTGTCTTCTATGCTCTTCGAATCACATCAAAATTAATCGTAGCATTAATTGACAATACATACACAGCAAAACAATATCATTCTGACTTGTATTCGTTCTTTCGGAGAACAGCCGATGTATTCCTGGATGACTACCGAAGTTTTGCACCAATTCGGGCGCGTCTGGAGTGATTATAAATATTCCAGATGCCACCGCTTCTATATCTGTTGGAACATTTTTTGTAACTGCTGAAAAGAGTGGACGGTTGAACGGGATTTCGGGCAAGTTTCTGTCAGGAATGGTCTTCAGTGCGAACCCGACGAAGAAGTGACCGGGCATGAACAGCTCAAAATCTGATGGATCATCGCTAATAAGAGTTATAGGGCGTGAGTTGAGGCAACACTCGATTTGTATTAATAATGTCTCGATGCCGTCAGAAGCCAGAGTGTGGGTCCCGAGTGTTCGAACAAAACGTTTTTAAGCCGAACGAATGGCCGCTTCCCAGAGACCAACAAAGTCCGACGCTTTCGTGGGTTGAAATGCCAACGGATTCCATTTTTTGCACACTCTTGAATAATGGATCGGCGATAGGCCTTGCTGTGGACGAAGCTGCGTAGTTTAATGGATGCAAAAGAAAACAAAACATGGGAATTGGAGCAAAATAAGTCCTATATCTCAGCGCACAGTTGCGTGTGGAGGCTGATGTTTTTTCATTACGAATCAGTCAATTCTTTGTAGGTTTGGGTCCTTTTCTGCCTGCTGCACGGGGCCAAAAAGCTTGTACAGTGCGGGAAATAAGTATAAAGCGCCAAACTTATTACGTTCTATTCTATGTAAACTAAATGCTTTCCAATACATACTCAGCAGCAAGTTAAAAGTTCATCATGAGTAGTTTTCCTTTTGAGACGAGTCATTTCAAAACAATCCAAAAGTTTAGTTTTTTTATGGGAAATAAACATAAAGACAAGATCAAATATTTCAACAGTATCATTTATTTATCGAACTTCAATTTAAGAAAATAACAAATTAGCAATGTGTAGCATTTCCCTTCTTAGAAAAAAAACCTTTTGCAGACGTCATGGCAAAGAAGTTATGAACGATTCATGCGGATCAAGTCATCTTGAATCGCTAACTTTAATTCTTTCACCGTGTCATAGTTTCTTCCTTGACCATAAACTTTGCGAGAAAGCAAGCTCCAAACATTCACATGCACAGGGATGTTATGGAAGTCCAAGAAGTTGTTTGTTGCTGCCGATGCATGACAAGAAGCGCTATGCTGTTGAAAGATCATGTTCTTGTCCATCTCATTGTCAGTTAATGAAATAAGAACTTCCTCCAGAAGCTGGCAATCCATTTCCGAGTTCATCCGTGTTGAAATGAAACAAACGGGTGTCTTTGCAGATACGCTAAATCCTGCCCAACTCATAACGGTACCTCCACCAAAATTCCATTTTTCTTTAGTTTTCCAGTTTTGCCTTTCATCACACCAGCGACTGCTGAAACCATCCGCCCTATTTATTTTGAACTTTTCATCACTGAACACCACATTAGACCACTCATCCTTCCAGAACTGGCCTTTTTATGACGATCAAGAAGTTTTGGTGCAGATGCTGTTTTCCTAAAGGAAATATTGGGATCTTCACTCAAAATCTGGCAAATCCGACGTTTGGACACAGGAAGATTCATTTCGGCTTTGATGGCACTCGGACACAGCCATTGATGGACTGTAAGTCGTTTGAGTCTGGCGGTGAATTGCGTCTTTATATTTATTTCCTTTGAAGACGAGATCAACAATTGAATCTTGCCACACACACATGCTGTAAATGAATAAAACGGTCACAAACATTTGTTCTTTCAATACATATTCATTGATGGCTGCGTGTTGCTCAAGTTACTTTCACTGGGAGAATGAAACCATTGAAATAATTTTGTCGTTATATTTATTTCCCGCACTGTAGTGAACACTGAGTAAGCCACTACAAAATATGCAAGGCAAAAGGACTTTAAGTGGAATTGTATGCACTGCGAAATTTCCATAATATGTTCTGCCGTGCCATTCTATGCATACATATATCTCCCATTTCTTTCCGATTACAATTATTAAGCTTTAATTGCTTACAAAGCAAAGGAACCGAGCGATTACTATCATCCCATCTCTAAAAATACAAAAAGGGAGCTTTCTTCGTTCCGTTGCTTTGTTTTCATGTTGGTTATCCTTTCTTGCGAGATTCACTGATTATTCCGTGTCCTATTTTATTATGAATTAAATTTGCGCTTCCGTTTTCAATTTGGTTGCCCTCTAGAGTATCGTGCTTCCTTGCCTTCTTCTATAATGCTGTGATGCTGAAAATAGCTGCCATGCAATATGTAGGTACAGAAAAAAACGCTAATCTAGACTAATTGGAAATCCTGTCTTGGTGGTAGATTTAGATGTAAAAATAAAAGAAATAATGCTTTCGTCATCCCGTGCAGGTAACTATGCTTCGATGTTTTATGTGTAATTGCAATGTTAGCTTGAATCCATACTTAACTCTTAACACAAATTCACGTCTGGAAACTGTTCACGTTTGATTGCATGGTTTGTTTGTGCACTCTAACAATACTCACTTGGCTGAAGGACTCAGCTGTGCAAACTCGAAATGAGCAACAACACTAATTAAGCTTTCATTGTCTTTTCTTTTCCCTTTTATAATGCGTCTTCTAGCGGAAAAAGTTCCAGCTCCAGCGACGAGGGATTTGATGAAATGTGAGTACCTACCTACTGAAAAACGAGACTTTATATAACATGAAATATCCTCGCGGGCATTTATCACCCAGTATAGTCGTTCGTTTCGTTTAATTTATCTCGAACGCTTTTGAAGTGTTCTACTCAGATTAAAATTTCATCCGAAAGGACTGGATGCAATTTTTTTTTTTAAATTGGAATCCATATTCCATCCGTTGTTGATGTTAATGTTTTCACGGAAAGCTTGAAGCTAGTTTGGCGCTGTAAAAACGCTCATCACACTGATGCATCCGAGGCCAGGTACTTTAGGTGAGAGCAGATTGGATAATGCAGTTTTCCAGTTCACATCGTTTGCATATCTGATGCAATATTCTACCACAGCTATCCTGGTGAATCCATGGAAGGTGCTTACCTTCAAACGATGATTACCCTGATTGCGTCGCGAAGCTATCGGCCACGCTAAAAGTATTCATCTTCGACGCAGAGCATGATGATCCAAGCAAGCGGTGTCAGTGGATTCAACGGCAAGGAAGAGACTCCACGCTCACTCGGATAGCACAGTTTTTATGCGCAATGAAAAAGCTTTTTCCGAATGATAATGCTCCGTGTGTCAGGAACAGTGACTGAGAATCCGACAGAGAAAAGTCCGTGGGAGTTGCATTTATAGCAACAATACCAACAATTGGTGTCGCTGTAGTTGAATTTTCCTGATAGCGCTAGTTCGTTGTTTCGCATTCCGCACTCGTGTGGGAGTTTACTGCTAGAAAAATAATAAGAAATAATATGCTTGCTGAATGATCCGGGCGGAGCAGAAAGCGTGCAGCAATTGTTTATTTGTGATGTGAAATTGTTTTGCGGAACGTTTTTGTTTCAATTTCCGTCGAAGTTGATTGTGTGTCAGAGTGAAAAGCAGGGAAAAACTCGTTCAAAGTTCAAATTTGAAGTTCCGTAAAACGGAGTGACATTAATCTTTTTTTTTCTTGCGAAAAAGATGGGATTTGATTATGTGAACCCATTGAATGATTTTCGTTCAACGATCGTTTTTCTTATAGTGAAAAAGTAGGTTTTACTCATCACCATCCGATCCCAAGAGTGGACAGTAATTTTTGCTAGGACGAAAGATATGAAGAGAAGATGTCGATAGTTCCGTCAGTTTTAGTTCATGAGACGATCAGGTGCGCACTTTTTTGTTTGTCAAGGTGGCGAATTCGTTCCTGCCTTGACCTACTCGGCATTGGGGATGTAAGTCAAAGGAATGTGTGCTTGGTTTGAGTACTATGTCATATACCCTTCGCTCAATTTTCAAATACTTCTATTAAATTTTTCACAGCCTGCCGTACACTGACGGAACTATCAACACTTTCTCTTCATATCTTTCATACTAGCAAAAATTACTGCCCACTCTTGGGGCCTCATTGTGGTGAGAGAAATATTTCCTTGTACATCATTATAATAGTTGCTCCTCGTATAGAGAATGCAAAAACATAACAATTTTAGCAGGTTTTACTGCAAAAATTTATTTAAAAATTAGCTCTCAAAATAGAAGGGGTTTTTTGTTGTTGTACCAATGCACTGAATCATTGGAATAATGTCGGTTAAATGGTCCCATTCGTGAGATATGTTCTTTGGAATGTCCAGTAATTTTTAACTTAATTACCTACATTTACGGGTCCTCCCTTAGCTCAGTCAGTAAAGGCGCAGCTACAAAGCAACACCATGCTGGAGGTGGCTGGGTCCGATTCCCGGTCTAGTCTAGGAATTTTTCGTTAAGGAAAATTCCTCGACTCCCTGGGATAGCGTATGATTGTACTTGCCACACAATCATACTAATGCAAAAATGGTACCTGGCATCGAAAGCTCTCAATTAATTACTGTGGAAGTCAATTAGAACACTAAGTTGAGAGCAAGCAATAAGCTAACTGTGAAAGCAATAAGCTTGAAATGCTAAAGAAGAAGAAGACCTACATTTAGGCGCAATCATGGATCTCATCAAATCTTTTTCACAGTTTTTGTAGAAAGTGCACTTGATACGAAGACCTTTTTGTGACAACTTGGTTGGTCGAACCTTGACCCTTGTGAGTAAATTAGCTCATATATTTTTTCCACAATACTCCAGACGGACTAGTCTATGTTGGCAGTTTTCACACTGTATTATATTGTTTCAAGATGGCTAACCAAAACGAATTGAATGTCCTATGCTGGAAAGTTGATTCATTTTTGAGGATCTTCTCTAGATCCTCAATATTACAGATTTTTATTTATTTTGCAGGCTGAATTCAATAAGGAAGTATTTGACAATGAAACGCAATAAAATCCGTATTAAGAACGCGATAGAAATAATCACACAATTACAATACAAAAAATTCAAAATTTATTTCCGACAATCTGATTTTTCATGTATCAGATAAATGAAAAATGCATTTTTCGCGACGTTTGGTCTCTTGATGCAAAGCCATTGTATGTATTTAGGACAGCTCAAGCTACATAGTTTTTTCATCAATATAAACACTATTGAAGATTTAAGCCTTACTTACAATTTAGCGTCCGAAGAATTCTTTCAACGAACAAATAATAAAGTTGGAATTTCAACTAGTAATAAGCTATAAAAAGAATAAGTTTAGGAATATAAATGTTTATAGAAATTTCAACAAAATACTTATCTGGCCAACGATATTTCAATTCGAGATGCTCAATCAGTTAGATTCAGCTACTTGTACTTGTTTTCTATACGTGACATGTTCATTACTTTTCCTTTTTCTGACATTCGTTGGGTCATGATGTTGGCTCTTCAGAGCGAAGGGATTGACCGGCACTTCCTCCTCAGCATTTTGCACCAGTTCTCGCAAGAACGTCATTTTCAGCCATTCTTTTCTGAAGGCTGCTACATCCAGTAGTGCAACGGCTCTCCTTAGCACTCCGCCTGACGTGGATACATCTGCGTGGCGTACTATGCCATCTTTTCCAGGGTATGCACATACTACACGACCTCTAATCCATCTATTGCGGATCTTCTTATCTACTATGACAACCAGCTCACCTTCAGTGATCGGACGCACATTTTGAAACCATTTCGCTCTTCTTGTAAGCATAGGCTGTGTTTTCTGCATAAAGGTTCAGCTATCTCGTATAAAGTGTTCGTCTCTTACGGGTTCTTTCATCGGTTGTTGCACTGCAGTTGACCTGCGTAGCAAGAAATAATTAGGACTGATAGCTTCTTGAAGTTTCAACGGCGATTTTGTTTGACTCTAAACAGATGATATCTTTCGAAGAGTTATAATTTTTTGAAATGCGTCTACGGACTCTTATTTTTACCAGGTTCCTCAATCGTAGTCTTGGATGAATTAACGTGCATTGTTCTTCAGTACGTTCTACTTGATTAATGCGGATGTTACTTGCAGTAGGGAAGTAGTTTATGAGCGGTTCTAAAAATTTCTGGTTTGCAAAAAAAAAGTTTGCTTCGAGCATCGGCTGTGAGTGGTTGTGTAGATACTTCAAACATTCAATTTTCTGTGTTATCTAAGGCAAATGAAGAGAAAGCTAGCTTTGGTTTATATCAATGGGATATATTATGTAAATTTAAGTCTAAGTGTCACAATTCATTATTTTTTTCGGTGCACGAGTTTGTTTTCGGGCATGGCGTGTTTCGAATTCTTACGTGATCTATTGTTTAGCGGTGTTTACTAACACTAAGTTTACTAACGATTATGAATCATAAATATGATCACATCACTTATCAAGGTAAATGCTGACCCATCGAGCCTTACTCTACTAAAAAAAAACTCCTGCCTTTGTGGGGATGCAGAGGAATTTACGGTCGCTAAACAGCAAAGGTCACACTAACATCCCCTCCCTATTCCCACCTGATTGTATCGACGTGGCAGTCGTGTTTTTTTTATTAAAGAAATTGAGTCAATGAAACGCGTACAGTGAGAATGGTCGGTTAATTCAAGCTCCATTCATTTGATTCATAGTGCCATTTCACTGATTCTGATCAATCACGGAGTAGCAACCATCCCAAGCAGCACACTACGATCATTATTAGTTCTAGTAACTTGATTATGATTAATAAGTCATATTTATGTTTTTTCAACCGAATAGCAACAAGTGTGCTACTAGGGATTGATACTTGTAGTCAGTAAAGCTAAGCTAAGCACAACTAAACATTATATTTTCTGTAATATGTTTTGTTTTTACAAATTTGCATTGCTCTAGTCACTTTTTATTTTTATTCAAATGCATGTTTTGGTTTTGGTGATTTTTTAATGTTATTTAGGAGCCTCCGTACATATTGTAATTGTTCTATTAAAATTTTACCTACTTTTGTTCTCAAATATATCGTAAGGTACATTTGAAGACAGGTAAAGCATAAAAATACTTCTAAATAATACTTTCATTGTTTTATCAAGCTGTGGCTTTTTCTTGGCAACTTCACGTGTTTTCAACACGATTTCTTCTATTGAATAATTTGCTCGGCAAGGTAGTCCAATTGCCAAAAAACGTGATCGTGTTAGTTTTCGCCGAAATGGCTGATTGGCGCTTTTTTAAGGTCGCCATATTGTAAGTAACCCTCCTAGAAGTGAGTTCTAAAATGCAGTTTTGAATTTAAGCTTGATTCAAAGTAAATCTGGACGCACGGTTCAATACACCACCGTGTCCCTGGTGGTTGGAACAAAAAACTTTTGACTGGCTTTTGCTAATGTTTCATTGACGAAGATATTGGTGAAAAGTTTTTCTCGATTGATCGACGCATCTCGAAATTACGCATCATGGAAGTTGAGAAAAGAAAATTAATTGATGATGATGATGATGTCAACTACCATCTAATGTTGCAAGGCAATCGCCTATAGCACTGGACTGTTTTAATTAAACGATTTGATCAAGGTTGTTCTGTGGTAAATGTTTCATCATGTTCTTTTATGAAGGGCCAAAAACGTTTTGTGACATCTCAAAATGGCTTGATTCTTGGATAGCATCAAAAGACGAACAGTTCTATCGAAATGGTATTCACGTTCTACCAGAAAGATGGAAAAAAAAGTCGTAGCTAGTGATGGGCAATGCTTTGAATAATTCGTTTGTAACCTTTGTTTTCAAAATAAAGTTCCTTTTTCACCAAAAAACAGCGAGAACTTAGTTGCGCACCTAATAAAACATATCTAATCTTTTGTAACTTGTGTTTTCAGTAACAAACCAGTGGATTACAGACAAATATTATACTTACGCTTATTATATTATTTGACTATAACTGTAAAAACTAATTCTTATCTTAATAGATCTTAATTTTATCGAAGCTGCAACAGCGGAAGTCTTTCGATGAATAGATGATCAGCTAAGTTACGGATATATATTCTACTATAGTTAACTGGCTTGCTCGTATTTTTATTTTACATTATAACGTAACGTTTTTATTTTATGTTATGATATTAAATGATATGATATTATTGCATTTAAATTCATTTGATAAAAACTGCTATGGTACCTGTGAGACTCACTACAAAAAGTTTTTGTGATTTAAGAAAAGCACTTCGAAATTTTTGGTTTATTAATCTTCATATGCTATATAATTTCAGATCATCCATGGATATTCCAAGTATTGTAAAATAAGGTTGAATCAATTTTTTTCTCATAGCTACTATATTGTCTTCACTTTCAGGTTTGCAAATAGAGTTTTTATTATCATTCTTACATTCACTTACTATATTATGTATCATTATAATATTCATTCACTATATTTTTTATCATTATAATCTTTATTCACAATATTTTATATATTACTACATGACATTGAATATATATTGGGAAGGGAAAGAGCATCAGGGTATCATTCAAGCTGGAATTGGAGAATGGAGTGATATGACAACCGGCGTCTAGAAGGGAATAAACAATATCATTTTCTTATCCTACCGATTTGATTGTGATGTTGCGAATTCTACTCCAACAGTTTCAGCGTGAGTGGAACCGTTGGAAGCTTAATAAGTATTGCGAATTGGGTTATTCGATTTGTTGGATCGTATTGTTGGAAGGAGAATCTTATGTTCCCGCGGGTTTCGCGTAAGTGTCTCTGCTTACGGGTCCGCCCCACCGTTTTTGGCCCTTCATACAGCGTTACTGTGAATGCAACCCGGTAACTCAATTTGATCTTGCTATTAAGTGGAGCTGCATACATGACAAGGTCGTAGAAGGGATGGTGGCTACCTTACATACACATACAGTGTAATACCTCCAAAGGTACTAGAAATAACATTTCTCTGAAGCATTCATTTTATGATAATAAGAATAGAAAGCATTTAAACATTGCAATCCTGTAAAACGAATTGTACTCAAAAAATGCACCACTTTTTTTTGTGTATAACTTTTTGTTGCATACTTAAAAATTGATGAAATTTAGAATAGTTCAGAGTGTAATGTTTACCTGAGCATAATTTGGTCACCTGTCAAGTGATTATTGAGATGGATTCCAAGCAAGAAGTGCTTCGACAAAAAGGGGCGGTCGTGTAAAATTCAGGCCACTCCCACAGGTGGATCGTGAACCAGTTGGGAATCAACAATTCAACCGCGTCCCATGTGGTAAAATCGTTCAAGGAAACCCAGCGGCGATCTGGAGGGGGATGAAAAGCGAAGACGACCGAACCCGTGAACGCAAGGAAGGTGAGAGATTACTTCAAGCGCAATCCGAAACATTCGATACGGGACGTGGCCAAGAAGGTCAATACTTTTGTTTGGTTCGTCCAGCAGACAATGAAGCGGACCAGAGCTCTTGTCTTCAAGGGAAGGAAAGCGCCTAACCGAATCGATAAACAGAATACGGTGGCCGAATCCCGCGCCAGGAAGCTGTACCGTGAGTAGTTGGTGCAACCGAAATACATTGTAATGGATGACGAGACGTACTTTAGAGCGGATGCCCGTTTTTCGTCGGAAAGTCTCACCTGGATGTTCCGGTGAAGTTCCGAAAGAAAAGATCGACAAATTTTCCAAGAAGTACTTGGTGTGGCTGTCGATCTGTGGGTGTGGAAAATTTAGCAAGCTGTACATATCGACCGGCAGAAGAAGAAGCTTGCTGCCTTTCTTCCGGTTCCACGAAGGTGCCAGTCTGTGTTGGCCGGATCTGGCATCGTGTCATTACTGGTCATCGAAGCCAAGGAAGTTGTTTTTGTTCCGAAGGCCTCCTTCAGCTAAACTCGCCAAAACTTCGCCCAATAGAACATTTTTTGGCGATTATGAAGCGCAAGCACCAGAAAACACATAAGGTCTTCAAAAATGACAAGGATGAAAGTGTGTAAGTGATATGGCGCAAGTGTTGCACAGGATTTGTTGGGTAGCGTTATGTCCAAGGTGCGGGCATTCAGCCTATGAGAGGAGGTTGAATAAACCAACATAAACATAGCAAGTATGTGTTATTTATTCCCTGAGTATTTCAAAAGTATTCGACTTACAATGAATTTTTGGTGATCATTTTTGTCTATTGCATTTTTTAGAATACAATCTTAATAACAGAAACTATGGATAAAGGCTGCGTCCAAAAACGATGATTCATAAGAGCTGGAGCTGTGTGACAGCTTGGTTGTCAAGACTAGACCCTTTCCCAACGTCACCTCTACTATGACCAATACCTTAGGAGCAATAGCCTATGTTGGCCGCTTGAGCACTAATTGAAGTATTTAGTATTGGACCGTACACTGAAATTTTATTTTCGTAAAGTAGCTTTCACGCGTTTCGTAAACATGGATTTTGTACATAGAACAAATGTCTCGTATATTGTATGAAACATTCATAATGCTTTTCATCTGGTGAAATTCTATCATTACACCTTTTTGTAAGATGCACGAAATGAACTTCGTGATGACCAGCCAATCGCTGTTTCTCTTTTATACCGTACTCATGCTTGATGGTGTTCCTGCTGGTATGGGCGGGAATAATTTATCTAACCCAAAATAAAAATTAAAGCGCTGTCGAGAGCTATAACTTCATACTCATTAATCAAACATGTCCTCACGAGTCAGCGTGGCCTAGTGAGATCAACAACGGATTTATAATCAGCACATTCCAAATATTCAGGTTCGAACCCCATGTCAGAAACAATAAAAAAACGCTGGACAACCCTACGTGGTTGCATTTTTTTTGTCAATTACATTTTGAGTCGATAAAGTAGATCTGTCAGTCCTTCATGCAACCACCAGAGAGACGTTTCTTTTTAATTTGTGACCAAGTATTCAGTGTACTTTCAGTGTAATATTTTTTCAGTGTAGTATTTTGCAATACTTTTCAGTGTAGTAACTTTCAGTGTAGTATTTTTCAAAATTTCATTTTCTATTTTCCCGCGATGATGTTTTTTTATGCAGTCGTAAGATGGAAGCTCCAATTAATACCTAAAATAAAGCCTCCAGTGCTGAAGTCATTTCTGTACCGTATGCAGTAATAAATAGATTTCTAAAAAATATGTTAGTTACCAAACAATAATTCTTTAAAAAATATGTAAATTACCAAACAATAAGGCCTTTGATGTAGTCTATGTTGACAACTAGTAGTACTGAAGTCAACCCCAAGAAGTACTGCAACAAGAGTATGCACAAAATTTATTATTCATACAGCGAATGATATTTCTAGGCAATTGCGATGGTGTGCCTATGTTGGCCACTTACAGCACTGAGGTATCTTCTAATAATACTTCCAAAAGTTTGAATAAGTATGTAATGAGCTTCCATTTTAAAGTGTGTTATAAGGGTCAGTCAGCCAGGTTGTTTTATGCCAATTTACCTTAGTTTTGGGATGATTCAGGTTCAGGAGTACCATTTAATCATACATAGCATCTTCTTTTCCATAACATACGGCTCACAGTTTCCATGATATTCCCTGATTTGTTGAATTTGACTTGGGCAGCATTCAACTCTTGAAACCCGGAGTAAACATTCGTTGCCTCACGGTGATACCTAAGTCGCGTGCAAGGCTCGAATTCCACCAAGTATTTGAATCTCACAACCGCTCACGGCCATGATGGTTGTAAAACCGCATGCAAAGAGTGAGTAACATAAAAATGAAAAGAGAATGATTTTAGTATTAGTAGCATGCAGGGTTTATGTGGGATTATTGGTGATATTCTCATAACGACTTCTCGTTTCTCTAACTAAAAAGTTTGAGTCATTCTAAACTAACCATGAAGGAGAAAAAAATAAGGAAAAATCTGTCTGAACACCACATTACAGCCTACTCTACAGCTTGAGATCTAGTTGCCATCCCAAATATAAAATATTTCGAATAAGAACAAATTTGAAACTTTGAAAAGAACGGGTCTACCTTCTATCTAGCGGGTTTATTTTTTATTGGTTGTTCTTTTCTATTTATTTATAGTGTGGTATGAAGGATACAATCTCATCGCCTCGCATTACAACCACCCACAAACCTGAAATTAAAATCTAATACACCTGCCTGTCATGGTCTGCCGTAAGTAACACTTTTCAGTGACTACGTGCATCACTTCGAACAGTCAGATAATCACCCCGATCAAAACATTTACCCTTTTCGAAGATATTGCAATTACATTGACTTGTTATACCATTAGCAAACTAGGTATTTTGGTTATTCAATCCATAAAACAAATGGATAAACAACAACATAAGTTGCCACGAAAATGAAAAGTGCACTTTAAGTCGTTTCCCTAAGATTGAAAGTAAGAAGTCTAAGAGTGAATTGCGGCATAACCCACCAGTATCACACCTGATGTTAGTGCCTTCATATAAACGTTCTACGACGTGGCAGTGAAAAAATGACTAGAATATCTGATACTTTCACTACTGGTCAAATTCTTGGTCTCACATGCATGTTTAGAGCATAAGATAAGCCCTCTCACCGTCGACAAGGTGGCAAATATGACCTACGAGAGGGGATTTCTCTTGATCGCCAGATTTACGTTAATAAGTCTAATGTTTGCGAGGATTTGGCACAATTTTATTAGGACGATGGTGTGAATTAAATTCAAATGTTTTTGTGTTAACAATATCGTACAGGCGGGCCTCTTCGTAATTTAAAATCAATTACTAATTTTATAGGAAATCATGAGAAAGACAATAGCCAGAAATAGCTCCGAAGGCCTTTTTATCAACTTCGTACAACATGTTTTGAATCCAGGTCAAGCTCAATTAACTTTAACAAAAGCGTTAATAAATAAACGAACATATTGCATAATACAGACCAAATTTTTCCCCGATAGTTGAATAGGTTTTTTTATGTCGAGTCATGCGCTTGAATATATATGATAAAACATGCTGGTCATATAGCGAAGGTAGACAGGAGTGCCTAAAATAAAAAAAGAGTGGAAGTATGTAAAATTGTTGCTTTCAAAGAGTATACAACGGTCATGATGCCTCATTGGAATGCTTTCACATGTTCAAGTATTTTCAACAGAAAAAAAAACATTTCCAACATTTTTGTTCGATTTTTTATGTTGTGAGTTGCAAATCAAAACCTAGCGCTTTTTTAACGGGCGATGGGAGTTCTAAATTATTCATAATTTAGTCAAGAGGAAGTACAAACGCCAACTCCTTCCTCGTTGATGGCATTTGACATTCAAATAAATGTGAATGATAATGGCATCCAATGAATGTCGCGCGAGCGAGGAGGAAACGGAGAAATGATGACGACTAGGATGACTAGGACGATTTTATGGTGAATATAATGCAATTGAGCTTCAAGCATGCATAACCACTTCGCCCAGTCCCACTCACTCACTCACTGGAAAGTCTGGGACGACTCGTGAAAGAACCACTCGGCGACGCGAAGCGCGGAAGACTTCACACGGTGAAAAATATAAACGATGCCGCTTAGTGCCTAGAGGGTGGTCCCAGTCCCTCGAGTATGGACGAAGCGAACCTACCCGGCCCTACGAGGATGTTTTGTTTAACTATGCATGAGAAAGGCTAACATTGTGGTTCATTCGAGTGCACTCTTGGTCCGACCTCATGTGGTAGAAAGGATACGGTACAGACTTTCAATGAGTTTGCTTCTTTTGATTTCATCCCTGCTGGGCTTGGTTGTAGCCGTCATGCAAAGGACATCTCGTTCCGTGCCATTTCTGGGTAAATGTTTATTTTGGTACCTACCTCTACTTTTTCTTCGCCTTTGCTTTGATCGTCCAACTACTAGTCACGTTCGTGTCAGAAAGTCATAAATGCTGGCTGAATGCATTCTGTTCTGGATACTCACTCCTTGGGATGCATGATTGAGCAGCAATCATATGGCTTAGTATGCCGAGGTGAAAGTATCCAGGGTCAGATGTTTGTTATTGCTCTTAATTACACGGTCTCCGCTGGTATGAACGATATAAACTAAAAGAAAAAAGAGGTCAATCATTCAGAATAACATTGGACAGTCAATATACTACGTGAAATGCAAGTTTTTCGGTTCTGCACGAATTTTTGAAGCTGACGAATTAAGGAACAACTGTAACAACTCATATGTCGGAACTTCATTAGGCTGTAATTGTACTCAATTACGTACGATATAATTTTGTTAATACTTATAATTTTAATACAGGGTCACTTCGCAAAACAAAGTTTTCTATATTGGCGGTACGTGCCGCTTTACAACTTCTTCTCAGTGCAACATCGAATGGAAAGTTTTCCAACACGTTTGCTAAACAAGCACGATGTGCGCTAGCGATGAACTCACGGTTTCCATCTATTTTGGTGCATCGATATTTTATTCTCCACCCTGATCGGACACATCATGTGCACAGACAAAGTTTTCATGTTTTTGTGACATAATCAACAATATTCTATATTAAGGGATATCTTGAAATTCGAAGAACCCTGAGACCAATACATGAATCCAAATCAGCCAAGTTTAGCTGTGTATCAAAGCCTTCAGCGACTAAGCTAAGAGATTCAGAAAACCACCAGGGCTGAAAAAATCTTAAAGCTTGTTCGGAAATATGTTATGCAACTTTCTTGCTTCAGTACTCTGCGTCAACGTTAGAATTCTTTTCAGTGTATGGATTAGCTGTCATTAATCCTTTCATCTTCACGTCGACATGCATATTGTTTACTTTTAAATTGAAGTTTTGAAAATGGAGGACAGGAACTGCAAAATCATATATTGGACAAGTGGTTAGAACATTCTAATCGTTCACAGAAAACAATCGCGAAGAAAAACCAAATTCAGAGAAAACCAAACAAACTGTCGATAAGGGGAATTCAGAGATTCAGAGAAAACCAAACAAACTGTCGAAAAGGGGAACACACAACAAACAAAATGAGAAACAAGTAGCGGAAGTTTACAAAACGAATCTCAAAGTGTCAATCAGAGATCATTCCAAAAAGTGAATGTAGCTGAGTCAACCGCTCAGAACATTAAAGTGAGACGTGGGCTGAGTTGGTTCAAAGCCCAGAAAAAACCTTACCGAGATGATAAAGGGCTTGATATAGGAAAAAGTCGGGCCAAAAGCTATAAAGGTTGCATTAAATTAAAATGGAGAAAAATTGCCGATTTTTCATAACTTTACCTATACCCATACTGACAAAACTACCCATGCAGCATCGAACATAGTAAATCTATGTACATTTAGAATCCGGAATAATAAAATCATCTGTATCTCGGATTGACGTACAAATAAGTTTAGTATACCAAAACAAATGTAATTCACTGTACTTTAAGGAAAAAATATCAACACAAATCATTTCTCTTCGTTTCTAATGAAAATTCGCACTTTCTATTTTATTCCTCCCATCAAACGCTGTACACCTCCGGAGTTAACTTCCTTGGCAACTTCGTTCCACATCTTGGTCATCTGAGTCACGTCCCGAGCCGTTTTTCCACTTTTCTTAAGCTTCCGCTTCATTATTGCCCAAAATCTCTCGGTGGGGCGGAACTGCGGGCAGTTTGTGGATTTTAGGTTTCATAGATGACATCTACGTTATAATCGCGGTACCACAGGATGACTTCCCGGCTGTAGTGGCAACTCGAGAAGTCTGGCCAAAACTTCACGGGACCTTTATGGGCTTTAATGAAAGGTAGTACGCAGTTTTTGAGGCATTCATCCTTGTACAGCTTCAAGCCCTTCGTCTTATTCGTCACGAACACTTTGGTCATTGCTCCGCAGCTGCATGTCCCTTGCAAAATCATCAGTTTTTTTGGCAAATTTGTCAATAAAAGCAAACTAAAACTTCGGCATGTTGTCCGTTGAAGTTGTCCGAAATCCATTTTGACGTAGGTTTCATCGTCGATGAACAGGCATCTTCGGTACTTCGTCAAAATCTGCTGGTACAATTTCCGAACTCGAGTTTTGGTGACGAAACTTTGCTTCAACGTTCTGTTTGGTTGCTTGCTGGCTCGATAAGAACAATATCCTGCTCGCAAACGAATTCTTCGAATGGTAATGCGAGCAGCAGCGTATTTTTGTGCGATTTCATTATCTGATAGTCCAGGGTTTGCTCTTACGGTTCTCAACACCATCTGGTTCAGCTTGCGGTCATATATTCCACTACGACGCTTACCTTGAGGCACTCGATCCACGCTCTTTCGCTCCCTGAAACGGTTGATTTGGCGATTTCTAACGTTTTTGCAATTTTTATTGCGGACCACGTTGGATTATCAACGTGGGTGTGCAGCATTTCTTCTTTCTCCTCTCGGCTTCCATCTGAAATAACTTTTGACTCACTGCACGAAACACCGTGAAATTTATACCACAGAAAATGGGTAGACAAACCGCAGGTTAACAAACCGCTGTAAAAGAATTCTTGCGTGCCGCTGCAACATAATAAGTGATTCCGGATTCTAACTAGACAGAACTTTAACCCATGAGACAGCAGACAAAGTTTGACAGCTCTATCAGTCGTACTCTAACCGTGATGGCAAAAACGGTGAAGCAACTCCGTTCAGAAGTGTGCGCGTTCAAAGAACGGCACCCCGCCGCGTCGAAAACAGACATCCCGATAAGCCCGTTCCAGCATCTACAACATCTTGGAACTATTAGACAACAATCAGAGCATCGAAAGAAAGCCCGGTTCCGGACGGCCGACGACCCTGAGCGACAAGAAGCCCCAAAGGATGCTGAAGAGGAAGACCGAGGGAAAAGTGGCTACATCGCTGCGTGCGCTGGGCCGAGAGGTCGGTTTATCCGGCAAAACAGAGAAAAAGTACCTAGCGATCATGAACATACATGTCAGGAAGCGGAAGTTCACTGGTTTCGGAACTGCAGGCAATGACGCAGCGGCAGCGGCTGAGTATGATGGTCAACTCGATTTTCCCGGCGAATCGCGACGTGGTGGACGCGACGTGGTGGTGATGGACGACGAGACCTATCTCACCCTGGATGGCAACGACTGGCAGGGCACTTCGTATTTTACTTCCCCCACGAAGAAAGTGAGCTCCGAGGAGAAGTTCATTTCACACACCAAGAAGGTGCTGCTGTGGCTGACAATCAGCGAGAAGAGGATGTCAAAGCCGCTCTTCTCTCGCTCCGGACTGGCCGTGAACGGGGAAATTTAAAGTACGAAATGCCTGCCGGAAGTTGCGTCGTTTATCAAGAAATACCATAAGGGCGAGGACGCGGTGTTCTGGCCGGATCTGGCGTCGAAGCGATCGTTGGAGGAGATGGAGTCGGCGAACCCGCTCAACCTTCCCCAGCTATGTCCTATCGAGAATTTCTGGGCAAACCTGAAGCGTAAGATCTACTCCAACAATTTTATTGCAGAAACTGAGGAGGAATTGATAAATAAATCGAAAAAAAAACTCAAACACATGCTTACACGCATGTGTTCGTCCGCCATGATGAATGTTCCCATTAACTGTCGGAAGGCCGCTCGCAATTTCGTAGAATTTTTTGGCAAGTAAGCTTAAATAGCTACTTTCCATGGGAAATTTATCAATGGAAATTATCTGTCACCATCACCATCCGAAAGCGTCCTTTTTTTTAATGCAAACGTTATGATTCGTTGTTAACAAAACATACAAGTAGCACCGTACAGGACGATGAAACATACGTGAAGGCTGACTTTACACAAATCCGTGGTAATAAATTATACACTACGAAATACAGGAAGCCTAGAGTCTAAATTCGAAGAACAGAAGATGGAAAAAAATGCGAGAAAATATCTAGTTTGGCAAGCCATCTGTACGTGCCGTAAAATCAGCCAACCATTCATCTTAACCGGAAATATTAACAGTGAAATCCACATCAAAAAAGCCCTTCTAAACCGCCTAAAATCCGATTCAAAGTAAATTTGGGTGCATCCAAGTGATCATAACTCAAGAATTACACAACAAACACGGCTGATCAAAACTTCAATCAAAAGGGTATTTATTCAGCTTTCAAACGATATTACATTTCACCGTTTCGAACGAACTGTCGCACTTTACTTGTGATCGATGCCATCATGATCTGCACAGTCGCTGGCGACACTGTACCGGCGAACTTATTCCACTTTAAACGCATTTGTTGTGCATTTGTCACTTCTTTACCGCATCCGCGAATCTTTCGATTGACAATTGCTCAATATTTTTCGATCGGTCTGAGCTCAGGGCAATTCAGAGGATTAGTCTCTTTGGCGCCGAAATTAACATTGTTTGCAGCATACCATTCTAGTATCTCCTTAGAGTAGTGGCAGCTGGCTAGATCCGGCCAAAACATAACGTGGTCTTGTATTGCCGAATGAAGGGTAAAATCCGCTTTTTGAGACATTCTTTAATGTGAACCGTCGACGTCATTGTTATGAAAACTTTGGTTTTAAGGCCACAACTGCAGATTCCTTGCCAAATCATTAGTTTCCGAACAAACTTATCAGCAAAAACAAATTTATTATAGTCCATTTTGACATATGTTTCGTCATTCATTGAAATACAGCCATCAAATTTCGTCAAAACTCGTTCGTATAGTAATCGTGCTCGCTTTTTGACCACTCAATTTTGTTTCAGGGAGCGATTCGGATGTTTACTGGCACAAAAAGACTTTTATCCTTCTCTTGAAAGGATGTTACGCACGGTGGAAAATTTGGAATCGTATTTCTTTGTCAAATTACGTATGAAGACACTTGGGTTGCCCTTCACGTACCTCAACACCTTTCTCCTCAGCTCTTTGTCTCTAGTGCCACTTTTATGATAGATGCGCTGTGCTCTATCATCTACACTATCCTTGTAACGTTTGATTACAAGACACACCGTTGACTTTGGGAATTTTTACCCTTTAAAATTGTTGAGGCAGACCACGAAGGAATCTCTAGATGAATCCTAGAGGATTTGAGCTGTTTAGTGGAAAACCTGTAACTAGAAATTAAAAGAATAATTAGTATTTTCCATTTAATTCCAACTATCTTTGCTTATCTTGACAGATACGCGTATTTCGTCTACAATGTGCAGACTTCTTCAGTGTCTCGTACTCATAAGTCGAGTCGATACACTGAAGAAGTCTGCACATTGTAGATGAAATACGCGTATCTGTCAAGATAAGTAAAGGTAGTTGGAATTAAATGGAAAATACTATTTTTTCTTCTAATTTCTAATTTCTAGATGTTTGTGCACAATTAATTTTCTTTTCAACAAATGCCTGTAAAACGTTTTTTGTTCCGTAAAACGTTTTGTTGTTTGGTATAAAGGGCGATACGGTCAAAATTTGGTCAATATCAACTTGACGTATTTCTTTCAATTTTGCATTTAAAAAACCTGAACACCCCTCATTTTGAAGGTGTGTGTGTGCAGAATGTTGCTCTTATTTTGATTTTGGAATTCACTCTTCAGTTGTCAAAATGCCGTCCAAGCAAGAAGAGCAGCGTATCAAAATTTTGCTCGCGCATCGCGAAAATCCGAGCTACTCGCACGCAAAGTTGGCAAAATCGCTAAAAGTTGCCAAATCAACCGTTACAAATGTAATTAAAGTGTTTGGGGAACGTTTGTCGACAGCCAGGAAGTCTGGATCGGGGGAAATCGAAAACCGGAAGCCGCTGAGACGACAAAGAGAGTTGCCGGTAGTTTCAAGCGAAACCCTAACCTATCTCTCCGAGATGCCGCAAATAAGCTGGGTGTATCGTCTACAACCGTGCATCGAGCCAAAAACGAGCTGACTATCGACTTACAAGAAGGTAGTGACTCCAAATCGCGATGATAAACAAAATACGACGGCCAAAGCGCGATCCCGGAGGCTGTACACGACGATGCTGACGAAGTTTGACTGCGTGGTAATGGACGACGAAACCTACGTCAAAGCCGACTACAAGCAGCTTCCGGGACAGGAGTTTTATACGGCAAAAGGAAGGGGAAAGGTAGCAGATATTTTCAAGCACACGAAACTGTCAAAGTTCGCAAAGAAATATCTGGTTTGGCAAGCCATCTGTACCTGTGGCTTGAAAAAGCAGCATTTTCATAGCTTCCGGGACCGTCAACCAAGAAATTTACGTGAAAGAGTGTTTGAATAAACGTCTGCTGCCTTTCCTGAAGAAACACGGTTGTTCCGTACTGTTTTGGCCGGATTTGGCATCTTGCCATTACGGTAAAAAGGCCATGGAGTGGTACGCCGCCAACAACGTGCAGGTGGTTCCCAAGGACAAGAACCCTCCCAACACGCCAGAGCTCCGCCCAATTGAGAAATACTGGGCTATTGTCAAGCGGAACCCAAAGAAGACCAAAAACTGCTAAGGACGAGCAGCAGTTCAAGGCAAACTGGCTTTCTGCGGCGAAGAAGGTGGACAAGGTGGCTGTACAAAATCTGATGGCAGGGGTCAAGCGTAAGGCCCGGCAATTCGGATTTGGAAAAGCGGAAGCCTAACTGAATATTTTTCCTGAATTTTATACTAATTGAACTGGAAAAAGAAATTTAATTTGATTTTTTAAATAAACGATTTCACCGATTTACACGCGTTTTCCCTTGACCAAATTTTGACCGTATCACCCTTTACTAAACAGTGCGTCCAGATTTACTTTGAATTGAGCTTTATTGATACTTCTTGCCTCTTTTCAACAGTGACGAAGAAATGGCATGTGATAATAATGTCATTGCGTTACTGTGACATTAATCCTCCAAATTGTCCAGAAGCTCTGAACGATCGAGAAATCTTGGGCAGTAATGAAGGCTGATTGTTGTGAAAATGGGAGAAGACTCAAAACCAGTTCAAAATTTCAAGTGTGGACAAAAGTTTACAAATTCAGAGGAGAGAAGCTTGTCCAATCCTTGATGGCAGGAGTCAAGTCAAAGGTCCGAAAGTTTGGGCGTGAGGGTGAAATTCAAATCTATTTTTGTAAAAGTGTGAACAAGCATACTTGATTTGTTTAGATTTCTGTTAAACCTATAACGTTCGTGTGATGATTCAAAATTTATTTTCAGACACGCTTTCTAAATTCTGATTTTTACAAATATTACCTGATACTGCGAAATATCACCCGGCTATCTCTTCTTTTGTTTGCACTGGCGAATAATCATCTGCAAAAACATCAATATTAACCTGCTGCAACAACTTCCACGTGGTATGTTCCCAGAAAAAGAATCAAGACCAAACCACCCACACTGCGTGCGGAAAAACTGTGTGATCATTGAAAATGAACACCACTGACCTTCTTCCTTCACTTCTTCAGAATTCAGAAGCTTATTGCTTATCACAAATAGCACTATTGTCGACTCTCGCTATAGTGTTCTACTCTCTGAACCTGCGGAAATCTACAATTTTCCTGGCCCCAAAAATCACTAGACCGACCCGAAAATCGATCCCCGCCACATCTTGCGGTATAACCTGCACCTTAACCGACCGAGCTCAGGTGGGCCCTCATCTTGCTAGCCGAGATTTTTCTCCTTGCCGAGTCTACTACGAGTGGCTTCATTGCTCCTGCTAATCTGAAGCCTGCGAAATCTTGATGCCAAGTACAGGCCCCAGAGGAGAAGGAAACAAACACACAGCATCTTGACGGTGGTACGAACATCAGTTTACTGTTATGCTTCGCAAGAGAGTGGGAAGAAACACTTGGCAGGGATGATGATGGGTTTTGCCAGTTAATAATAGCAAAAGCTTTAACTTGCGGGAATGCAGCTGAACAATCTTCGGCGAGGGCATTGTTTAGACTGAATTTAATTGATTCATTGAGAATACGAAATTTTACCTCATGAGTTTTGCTCCGTAGCAAATCTGGATTCCGCTGATACATTTACGACGATTTCTTGTCAAATTAATTCTTCGAGAATATAATAATTATGAATTTCATTCATATTGACTACTTCTCCAAATAAAGGGTGAGCTGGTAATTATTTCGACACTCCATAAATCGGCTTTAATTATCGAAATTAAATTAAATTTTTACAGTAGTTAGTATACTTATTTCAAATGTCGCCGGTTAAATTTTAAGAATAAAATTTTTCAGTATGAATAAAATGTTCGACATTTGCGATTGACGCCCTCTATCAGAGCCTGTATAATCGTTTTCAGTAAGTTTTTCTCAGTTTTTTCCACTCGTCCTTCGCCTCACCTTTAGTCTTCCGAATTTCACGCTTCATCATGGCCCAATAGGTTTCGATGGAGTTCAGGACAGCTGGGAGGGTCATTCGGTACAAAATCCAAAGAATTAGCCGCATACCACTCCTGCACGGTTTTGGGGTAGTGGCATAAAGCTAAATCGGGTCAAAACAACGGTTTTGATCGTGCTGTCTCAAAAACAGCCAGAGCGGTTTTTGGAAACACTCAGTTTTACAAACATCACCGTTTTTGGTACATTTGGTCACGAATGGTTCACTAAGTTTGCCACAAGTACAAGCCTGCCAAAACGGGTACTTCGAAGTGAATTTCAACAGCTTCTTCCGTTTAAACCAGCCATCCACAGCAAACTCCTCTCCTTACGGCAACTCCTTAAAATCCACATCAATGGTGGCCTCAGTATCAATTTTGCTGCACCGGTTAGCATTTCGTTGACAACTTCGTGCGGAGTTTGCGTGCACGCTTTTGGCAACACTTTGTACGTTTTCAATCCAGATCGTATCTTGGCCCTCTGGACGAAACTTTGCGAAAAATCAATGCTCTCTCATTTTATTTACGTTTTGCGCATTGATCGCAGTTTTTGTTCAGCTCCTGGCTTGTGATCCAATGCCATCCGTTTCTGGAACCTTCAATTTTCCCAAGGCGCAAGGCGATAAGCTGCAGAAGCGGTACAGCGGGCGGAACTCTCCATTGGAGGGCATGCCATAGCCTCAAAGCGCCTGATTAAATATAAGAGCGTGATAATCGACGACCGGCTGAACTTCAACAGCCACGTAGATTATGCCTGTGGGAAGGCGGTTAAGGCCGTCAATGCGGTAGCCAGAATCATGCCGAATAGCTACAGAGCTATTGGCTAGTGTCTCATCATCGAACTAAGATCTGAAGGTCCAGCCTGGGTCGTGGCGCTGGTGGAATCGATGGCCAAATGGCAACAAGATTGAGACACGAGGGAGAACGGTCGATGGAGGCACAAGCTCATATCGGATCTGTCGATCTGGATGAAAAGGAAGCACGGAGAGGTAAACTTCCAGCTTACGAAGTTTTTGTCTGGCCATGGATGCTTCAGGCAAACTTCTACCGATTCGGACACGCAGCGACACCCTTCTGTCCAGAGAGCGCAGACGTACAAAAGACACCGGTGCACGTGGTCTTTGCCCCCCGTTCCATGTAAAAATTTGGGATTAAAGAATGTTCGGAAAATCAAGATTTAAGCTTGTAGAAAGTAATAAACCGTGATAAAACTAAATATGCTATTTTGGAAGGAAATGCTTCTTGCCCGGGTGGCAATTCGAATTCTAGGTTCCGCCGTCCATTACCACGAAATCAAGGCTTCAAAATATTGAAATACACATATAAGGGTAAGTGCCCCATAAATAAATCTATGTGTATATTTGCCCATTTCCAGTACGGCTTACATTATTCTCCTAAGCATCACAAAGAAACGAAAAGTGAACAGAGACCATTCTTACATCTGTTACATCTGTTGAGGATTCCGACATTATACCATTGTATCTCACCCACATGCCACCTTGGAATCCCGGTGAAAAGAAGTTTGCATTGATCTTTCGGAGGCCGAAACGAACGAATGGAAAATGAACTTGGGACAGGAAATCTTCCTTACCTTGACGGATGGATGGGTACAGCAAAAAGGTCAAAGAAGACGTGTCAGCCCAAATCACCATAAGTTTGTTCACATCATCTCACTCTGAATGATAACTTTTCTCGAAGCTCGTAGTCATCGTCTTGAAAAAAAAAAGTGAATTTTGTCTCAATTCAATCTGGAAACTCTCAACTTTTTATGAGTGTGCCTTTTCCTTCCGTCGGTTATTCATCAAGGTATCGTTTGATCTAGGTAAAATATTACTTATGCAGGAAATGATATTTCTCCTTTAAAGACGGTGATTCGTTTTACGGATATTTAATGCGGATGTAATTTCGAAGAATGCTTTTTGTTTCCATACATATCAGATTAACTGAGCGAGTTTTTTTTTTCGAACAATTAGTGGCTTCCGTGAAGTAAAAAAGGAAATTGACTGACTTTTGGCGTGAATGTACTTTCCAAACTTTCCTCCGGATGGATAAAAGGTTGACGGCTGATGTAGATGTTACAATTTCAGTTTCCTTCTCCCAGATGGAAAATCGATAGGTACAGTGTTGTCCAAAAATTTGTACGGTTTTTAATGATCAGGTGATTTGGAACCTTTTCAACGTCAGCAATTCTACAGAAAAAAAAAGTTATACTGCGTCTCAGAATTCCGTCAAAATTGGTATAGTTCTTCCTAATCAAAACATATGAAGGTGACCATTTCCGTGTTAGGGTGGTTCTTAATTTTAAAACATTATATCTCCGCAACAACTTGTCAAAATTAAATGGCCTTTTGATAAAAACTATAGTAAAGTTCCTTGAAGACCTCCGTAATGAAAATTAAGAAAGAGCAATGGTTCCGTTATTTTTTAATACCAAATCAAAGATATCTAAGTGTTTCGTATTTCTTCCTGAAAACAAATTTAATAAATCTTACATTTGAGGAGTCAAACTTTTATGGAACTGCACAGTGATCCAGAATTCGAGTTTAGCTGGAAAGATACATTTTCAGCCTAAGTTTGAAGTTTGAAGCAAGATTTTCTTCCACAAAGTTGTTTCTAATAACTAGGCGCTTCTTTTGGTGTAAATGAAAACTAGGGTGGTCCTTGTGTTCAGAGAAATCAAAAATCCAACTCTTTTATTTGCAGGAATAAAGGCATACATTATTAGAAAAATATGTAGAATAAATAATTTCAAGCAACTTTTGATGCCACAATTTTTCCTATACCTTTGATATGCCGAATAATAGGATTTTTTCCTACAAGTGTTGCCTGTTAAAATCAGTTGGTGCGCAAACTTCAAAAAAATGTATTTCCATTGATTCTAGCACGACAATTTGAATTTGGTGTTTTCATCTCACGTATGCCATATCATGTCTTGCAAAACTGGAGATAGGTTATTTCTTTTCAAATTGAGTAAAACATATTTGCAAGGGCGTAAATTTATAAGAAAAATCGTTAATTCTTGCTAATGGTTAGAGACATCGGCAAGATTTACACGTCAAAACTTTTATCTTTTTAAGTTATAAAAATCATCTAAAGAACAACGTTGTTGGCAAATTTTAAAAAAAAAGTTAGAGCAAAAAACTGTTTTTTTCTGTAGAGACACCCTAAATTATCTAAGGAAAACTGTCCTGAAGCAAGTTTTTACTTCCGCTATTAATGATGAGTAATTTTGCTATAGGATTCTTTTGCTGTTTGACCCTAGTAGCCATTTTTGACGAAATTCTGAAACTCACTTAAACTTTTTTCTTTGGAATTGCTGATGTGCTAAATTTAGCGAAATGACATCAATTTTTAATCGGAATTTTAACTGTTATCTCAATTTTACAGTTTAATATTTTTTCTTTTACTCATAATGCAAGCCTTTGCATACCACTCAAATTAGTGTTCTTCTCCACAGTTCTAAACTGAGTGCTTTCTTTGCCGTTCCAAGCACCCAATCGTATGGTTTGTGGCAAACACAACCCTAGCAACACAGCTTGTAGTAAACAAGTTGAAAGGAACTGTTAAACGACAAAAACAAGTTATCGATATAAGTGTATAATACTTTATGTTATACTTTAATATGACGTTAAAAGCGAAAAAAGTGAAGCCTTGTAAAACACAAAATGAAAACAAATTATCTTCACGCTAAAATGTAACAACGCCAAGCGTGGGATTTGAACACTAGTCTTTTGCGTGATAGGTCTATAGCTTCTTTGCTAAGCCAACTCCGATTGCTGAAAAGTCAACTCCGAGTATCTATGATTTGCTTCCCGTTGGCAGTGAAACCACAATCTTGTACAACAAATTCATCATTCTGAAAAAAAACACGTTTTGCAAAACATTATTGGTGTAATTTTATTTCAACAGTATTTAGAACTACCCAAAAAATCTTGCCCTGTTCGTCTATCTATGTATATAAAAATGAATTTCTGTCTGTCTGTCTGTCTGTCTGTCTGTATGAACCATATAGACTCGGACACTACTAAACCGATCAGCGTGAAATTTTGTACGGAGGAGTTTTTGAGACCGGGGAAGGTTTTTAAGATAGTTAGAAACCCCTCCCTTCTCTAAAACGGGGGGTTCCCATAGAAATGAAACACATATTTCTGCATAACTCGAGAACTAATCAAGCGAAGGAAACCAAATTTAGCATGTAAATGTTTTTAGAAGCAAGAAATGTTTTTATTGTGGGTTGGGACGCCTCCCTCTTTGGAAGGGGTGGCTCCCATAAACAGAAGCTTCTGCATTACTCAAGAACTAATCATGCAAATGTAACCAAATTTTACATGTGCAGTTTTCTAGAAGCACGAAATGTTTTAATGGTGGTTCGAGACCCCTCCTCTTTCTAGAAGGGGGGGGCTCTTATACAAATCAAAATGAAATTTCTGCATAACTCGAGAACTAATTTAGCAAATGGAATTAAATTTGCCATGTGAGGATTTTGAAGGCTATAAATGTTTCAACGGTATTTCGAGACCTCTCCGCTCACTGCTAAGGAGGTAGAGGGCGGGGGGGGGGGCATAACTCAAGAGCTAATCAAATAAATGGAACCAAATTTGGCAAGCAGAGGTTTTTGAAGGCAAGAAATGTTTCTATGGTGGTTTGAGACCCTTCCGCCCTCTGTAAAAGGGTCTCTCATACAAATGAAACACAAATTTCTGCTTGACTCGAGAACTAATCAAGCATATTGAACCAAGTTTGGCAGGTGGAGGTTTTTGAAGGAGAGAAATATTTCTGTGGTGTTTTGAGCGCCCTCTGCCTTCTGGAAGGGGAGACTCCCTTACAAATGAAACAATTTTTAGCATAACTCGAGAGCCGATGTAGCAAATGAAACCAAATTGGGCATGTTGAGGTTTTTGGATGCAAGAAAGGTTTCTATGGCCGTTCAAGACCCCCTCCCCACCGGTCTTTTGAAGGGGGGGGGGCAGCTGTAATACAAATTAAACTCAAATTACTGCTAAACTCAAGAACTAATAAAGCAAATGAAACCACATTTGGCAAATGGGGATTTTTGGAGGTTTTCTACCACTTACCAAATGTCTACCAAACATGAGAATTAGCCAGGTTACTAAAACACTAAACGTGAATTTCTCGGGTAAGAAGCATATTCTAATAGAAGTTTGAACCCCTGTTTAATCAAGAAAAAAAAAATAACTCTAAAAAACAACCATAAACCATGAACGTGCCAGCTCTATTAAATTTGTGTTCTTTTAGTTGCAAGCGTAGCAGTGCTCGCACCGGGTTCAGCTAGTGTTTTATAAATGTATGAAACCATAGTTTTAAGAATTATAATGAAGTATTAATCACTTGCGGCAGTGAAAATCAAACTTGACCTGTTTTGCAATACGTTTACCATTCATCTATAAAACATGCCATTACAAATGGGAACGATGCACTAATGCTCAAGGGCAGTTATACGAATTTCTTACCCGGAAAGGCATTCGGCTTTCCCGACTACGCTATCTAATCTAATCTTATCTCACACTAACGCAGCCAATTCTTGAAAGCATCCTGGAAAATGACGATTTCTTGAATGCATCATTTTCCATGCCAACGCTTCCACATAGAGATAAATAATGTGATAATTTCTATTTTATCGTTGGGAGCATGGATGCTAGACAGATTAGTTTATGCTTATTTTGCCTGTCGCTGGATTTTTGACACTTGAACCAAAAGTCTGGCAAAAATTTGCCAAGGTTATAGCGCCTCGCTCTCTGAAATCTTATCTCGCTCACTGAAATTGAGATTGATATTTAAAATTTACAGAGTAATAGATTTAGTTGTATGTTATCTAATAGCAAATATACTATATTAACAATATAAATCACTTCCTTTTTCCAAACATTTGTTTTCCAAACAATGTTAGGTGACTCGTTTAGCGCTGCCAGCCGAAAATAATGATTTTCAATCGACTCCTATCATGTTTTCTTGTTAGATTCGCCTAATTGAATAAAGTTCTTAGAAAAACATATAACCTTATTTTTTAAACAAGACGATAATTGCGTTATGCATTGTTTATGGACGTCGACGCCAATATTACCAACACATAACCAACACGTATTTTGAACTTTTTTTGACAGTAATATTTACTCATCTATGACTTTGTCACGGGAGTATAAACTACACATTTTTCACATTATAACAGTTTACTCATTGTTGAGTGAATCTAGTACATTTCTAAGTAATCTTGGGAAAAGATTATACGAAAATAGTTTCCCACAAAATTTAACATGGTGAGGAGAACTCGCATCGAAAAGCCGGAAAAACATTTTTTGAATAACCAATTTCCTCAATATTATTCTGTTGGAAAATTGATATGGTATCTTTGGTCGAAAGTTCTAAATGATAATCGTAGTCATTTTTTAATTATGTATACTTCAGTGACTATTGTCCAGATTATATTAAAATTGACCAAAGCCAGCCTAAAAATATTTCTTTCACTCACTTTGCTTGCTTTATGTTTTCGTTTTGCTTAATTGTCACAGGCTTCAGGTGTATGACTTGAAAAGGGCTTTATATTCGATGATGGATGATGTTTATATTCGATGATGGATCAATAAAAGCACAGAAATCGTTACCGTAGAATGAACAGATAACGTTAACCGAGGGGAACGTCCATTAATTATGTCACGCAAAAAAGTGACTTTTATAAACCGAAACCCCCCCCTCCCTTGTCACGTTTTTTTATGGACCTTCAAATTTTTCTTGTATGGATTATCACGTTTTCTAAAATCCCTCCTCCCCTTTTACTGCGTGACATAATTAATGGGCCTTCCATAACTGCGCTGCTGTTTATTAATCGATAGAAGCTATGTAAAATTAGTAAAGATTTACAATAATCAAAAATCTACTTTTGTCGTACTAAGCAGTTTTATATCAACAAGAAATATGAACAAGAAAGTTAAACATGTTCAACTTTTGGCAAGCCAGTTGAATCGTCTCACTTGCTTCCACTCAGTTTCAAACGCCGCATCCCAAGCAACACAAAACTTACATTTTTTGGTTGCAGTAACTGATTGTGACTTAATTGAGTTGCCTGAAAGTAACTTTAACTGATTTGCAACAAGTGTGCTGCTAGGGATTACAGTTAAGTATGGTTGAACTGTTTGGATACTGAAATACAATGGTTATCAATATAAACCCTATAGAACCATGTGCATAACAGCACGATAGCGTAGTTTTAGAGTACTTATCTCAGTGAAAAATGAAGGAAACGATAAATGTCAAACCGCAATCACAGCGACAACTGAACTAGTTCCGCCAACATAAATGAAAAACATCATCTTGCCTTAGCTGCTTAAGAGTGGAAGAGTCCCACACTAGATTGTCAAGTATGATTTAAATTCGGTTTCGTTTCCGCTGTGTTAGGGCCAAGGGATCAACTTTCCTTCGAAAACTGTGAAAAACAAGCTACAAAAGAGCAGGCCACTGGCCAAAAATCGGAGTTGCGGCGAGTTGTTCAGAAATAGTTTCCTTAGTTTAACAATTTCTGATTCGTTTAAATTTGTCTGTTGAGTACTTTTGGAACATTACACTAGTTATAACAAAAGCTGGATAGTTTAGATTGAGCGTGTGCATTAAGAGCTTAGTAGTTGCCTCGGTTCTCACTTATGGCGCCACAAGCACAAAAAAGAGTCGCCTGAAAATATTTGATGTGACGTGTATTGTTAATATAGTATATTTGATAGTAATCTAATAAAACAATATTAAGAACAATCCACACTACTTCATCCAAAACTACGATTGAAGGACCTGATAAAAATAAGCGTCTTTAGATGCATTTCGCGCCTTCTAGCAACTTTTCTTCTATTGATATCAAAGCTCATCGATTTAGCACCACCTGGGGGAGACTTGGTCCTATACCCAATGATTTCATTATCTCCAATCCGCTCAAACAATCGCAATGTTTTGTGATGTAGTGGACACATTATTATAATTTGAAATAACTCAATACAAATTTGGCAGATCTACAAGCAATCGGGGGAGACCCACCTGGCACATCATAGCAAGATGCCTAGAGGCGGACCGGAAGTTTTGATGAGCTACCTCCTCCAACGCCTCTCTTGACTACGCTATGAGGGCTCATATTTATCAAGATGGGAATGTCAAAAATGTTGAATAGTTTTCAGAAGTTAACCTATCATAGTTTCTACCAATTTTACCTACCAGATCATTTTATTATTTTTGAAAATCTGTGACCACCATTTCTGCTCATGTCAAACCACCTTGTCCAGCATAAGTTGCTATTATGTCGAACAGCACTGTACTCGCCTTGCTGAGTGTAATTTTCCCGCAGGTATACGAATCCGCTTTATCCATGTTCGCCACCGTTCCTCCTCGCTCGCCACTGCTCATTGTTAGTCGGAACCCAGCTCTCTTTTTTGAATGTTGGGAAAACTTTTTTTAATGAAGGGGTTTCCATCAACCTGCAATCAGTTGTCGGGATTTGCGGAGGTGCTTGATAGTTGTAAATTTATTCCGCAAGTTTTGGCATGAACATTCAACTCTTCGTTTCGCCTATAGGATTCATGAGCTGGTTGATGTTCGCGTCATATGTTAATATTAGGACGTGCAGGAAACTTGTTGAAAATTCACTTGAATACAACGTTCTCTGTCAAAATAGGTTGACTTTAACTTGTCATTCCTTTGCCAACCTGTTGGAGGTTTTAAAGCTGTTCCGAAGCCATTTATCTTGTTGATTGATGCGTCACTTCTAATCGTTCATTTCCGTTCAAGCACCTGTGAAGCACCCCGTTCTGAAGAATTCTTCCACTTTCACAGCAAAACTCATCAATCAAGCGGAGCAATCGAAATCCTTTCAAGGGAAACATTGTAGACAACCTTCTCCAGATTTTCTCATCAAGATGTTTTCTCAGGGGATGAAATCATTCAATCAATCATGGAGAAGTAGTGCTTCTATTCAACCCACATCTGAATGAATGCCATATCCTCACGTACTGTTGAAAATCTGCTTCCCAAGCCGGAAGTTTAAATTACTGTTCGCTGAGCTTTATGATGGTAATGGCAGCAAAAATAAATCCAAAAAATAGAACGAGCATACCGAGAAGATGGAACCAGTCCAATCAAAACCGAAGCGCAGTCGTTCCATGAATAAAATCAACATTTCATCATGAAAGGATTTCTGTGTACACGCGTATTTCTGTCGCGTCTACTCGGTATGCAATTGAAAGTGTGTTTTTTCTTCCTTATAGCACCTCATCTACTGAATCGTGCACTAGACTGAAATTTCTTTACCAGAAAATGAAATTTCATTAAGACTGCACTATTATTATTATTTTTTGTATTCTCCATGCGCGAAGTAACGAATTATGAATATACTTAGAAGGAAATATTTTCCATTTATCATCCCAAGTAGCACACTACGATCATAATTAGTTGTAGTAACTTGATTATGACTTAGCAGGTAATATTTATGTTATCTCAACAGAATGGCAACAAGTGTGCTACTAGGGATGAGGCCCTAGGAGTGAACAGAAACTTTGCTAGAACGAAGATATAAAGATAAAGTGTTGATAGTTCCGTTAGTGTACGGCAGGCTATGAAAATTGAATAGAAGCAGTTGAAAATTAAGCGGAGGGCGATCAAGCACACAATCTTTTATCAAGCTACACAAATGCTGTATAGGTAAAGGGAAGGATAGCCCCTTGCCTGGAAAAATAATGCGCCTAATATAAATACCGCGAATTAGTTAATATAAATATCTTTCTAGCAAAGTCATTATCCCTAGGAGTGGACAGGAGCCTCATGGTGATGAGAAAATATTTCCTTCCAAGCATCTTCGTAATTAACGCTGGATTACAGATATGATCATTTTGCAAAGCATCCCTGCTAGTTTGCGGCATAGTACACTAAGAAAAAAATCTATATTAAATTTATGTGTGAGGTATATAGATATTTGCAATAGCCCCATACTAATACTTTTTATGAGTAGAACACATGAAAATTGTATAAGTGATACACATATAGTTTCAGAACTCCAATTTATACAAATTATGAGTTGTTTAGATATTTACAATAGCCTCATACCAATACTTTTTATGTGTAGACTGGATGTAAATTGTATTAGCAATACACATATAATTTATATAATTTTATTAATATAAATTATGAGCTCTGTTATTAATCTCAAAAGTAAATTCTTGTACATATGAAAATCGTTCAAATATGTTTTATGATAATTAATACATAAGCTTCATTCTATCAAAATAATGGATAATATTGTTGAGATTTGTTTCTAACTATAAATTAGAAGAAAAATTAGTAATCTCCATTTAATTCCAACTACCTTTGCTTATCTTCGACAGATACGCGTATTCCGTCTACAATGTGCAGACTTCTTCAGTGTCTCGTACTCATAAGTCGAGTGAGATATGTTTTTAAAAACGTATGGAACTCGTTTATTAACCATGGTTACTCGTTTATATTAAGGTGTTATATATAGAACACATCTTAATAGGAACTTATTACCATGACTGCTACACCTTACTTATTTTTAAGAAAACAAGATTCTGTCATATACATTTTATTGTATAGTATTTATGAGTTTCGGTCGCAGCTGTAGCAATTTCAGAAGTATCTTGATTTTCTTGATCCGGCAGCGCTTCTGCCTGTTGATCTCGCGAATGTGATTGGTCCTCCCCTCAGATGGAAGGAAGGCTTGTGATTTGACCCACAGTTCTTCAACTTCCACCTTCGAAAATCCAATGATATGGTGCCCCTGTAATACACGAAGGATGCGTAAAAAAAGAAACTGTTCATTGCGTTACCTACGTGCTTTTGTCGCTAGCAAATTATCCGACAGAATATTCTATCAATACTCGATGAGCTTTGCTTTGTATATAATATTTCTGTCAATTGGTCCTTCGAAATATTTTCACCAAAGTAAACAAACCAAAGTTATGATCTGAAAATCAACAAAATAGTTGTTGTAATATTGCAAGTACAAAATTTTAATCAATAGGATAAAATTTACCTTCGAAAATTGCATATAAATCCTCAGGAAGCTCCGAATCATCCAGCACAATGCCAGCAAAACTTTTTTCAGTAGTCATTTTCCAACTTTAAACTCTCGCTTCTTCTCTTGATTCGTATATGAGTGAGGACATGAGTGCTATTTTCAATTCTTATCAATTTAATGTGTGAGATGTTATGGATTTTAGCCATTAGACCTGACACATATTTTTCAATTCGAATACAGGTATACCTCGATAGTACGTACATCAAGTTTCTCGCAATCGCATAAAAACTACTAATTGAATCTCTAATCTCTTATGACAATTAGAAAGTGCAGCTTCTGTTCTTTCTTTTAGTTGTATTAGATTTCAGATACAATCAGTAGTTTTTATGCAATTTCAATTTGAAGTGAGAAAGTTGATGTACGTACTATCGAGGTATACCTGTACTAATAATAGCAAATTGACATGCTTATGAAGTACATATGTGATTTTTTGTAGTGTATGAAACTCACATAAAAACTATGTTTTTTAAGTTTGGGTTTTTTATATGTTGCTACATATGTAAAAAATATTGATTTTTTTGTAGTGTAGAGTATGATGATGATGATGATGATGATGATGATGATGATGATGATGATGATGATGATGGTCCTGCCCTTACCCCTACAAAGGTTTGAGCTAGACGATTTTATCTCTAAGATAATTAATTTGGTAACAATTCAAACCAGTTATGCAAAAAAAAAACGAACTGATTTCATTTACAGATATAAATTTCTTCAAAAGTATCCATTTGCTTCACAGCGACATAATTATGAAAAGCTTTGATGTTAACCACAAAAGTTCGCAAATATTCCCAGCGATCAGGAAATTCTGTTGCAATGCAGATCACAGAATCCAGTAAAAGGACATTATCAAAAGGCAAGCCAATATCCGATCTTGCCCGCTACAGAGTCAGAGGTTCCAACACTAATGGAACCACCACCTTAGTTTTGGGCTGACCAAGGATATCCTCAATCAGAGAGATCGAGAAAATTTCCAAACCGAAAAAATCCTCGACCGGCATTAGTCAAACTTTTACTTTCAACCACAAAAGAATTGACGAAGAATTCCCCGACATTCAGCCAGACAACTCGCTACTATTTCATAGTACCATCTAAAGCATCAAAGGCCATTTTTTTTTACGAATTCAAAAAGAAGTCCATCATATCTGTATACCGCGCGCGAGGCTCAAACAATTGTAGACTACTTTCTTTATTATTTTTTTTTTTAAACTAATACAACATTATACAAATTTCCATCATCATCATTGTGACGAACAAAGTATGTATTTAAAAAAATGACTGGTTTTAGCGATTTTTCATACGATTACCCTGCCACCTGTTGGTGAATCCGCAAATCGTAGCAACCCTCTCGTGTACAGAAAACAATTGACAGCGTTATCAGTTGATGTTCAGCAGCCAAGCAACCAATCTCGTCGGTTTGTTCGTACTGCCCGCTCCACACCGAAGCGAAGAAGTTGGACATCGTGAGGCCCTTTGTGTCCACCGGATATAGCCGATCCTGCATTTACAACATCCTCTCACTTCTGGAAAGAGGCCAAAGCGTCGAACGAAAGCCTGGTTTAGACCGCCCGATATTGCTGTGCGACCATGAAGTGCAACAGAAAGTGACAGAAATCGATCCGTGCCTGGGGCCGAGAGATTTGTGGAATTGGCCAAACGGTGAAGATGTACCTGGCCAAGATAGACATCAGTATGCGGAAGCGTCATTTGAGAAAGTCGTCCAAAAGAAGCGGCTGAAAGTGCTGGTGAAAAACATGTTTCTGGCGAAGCGAGATGTCATGGTCATAATAGATAAGGAGACTTACTTTAACCGATACAGATACGGATGGGTCATATATGACCAAAGACTAGAATTGACTGTGAAAATTCTGCTTTTAGAGTAACAGAGATTTTGACGTAGGACTACGTCTTTCATTTCTATACTGGGGCGCCGTTCTAAAATTTCTGTTATCGACCGCGTTACGGGTCGTTTTGGATATTTTCAGCGATAATAACTAAGTCATTGCATGAACGATTTTCATATCGTTTGCACCAATCGATTGGAAATAATTCTACGTATCAGTTTTAGTAATCAAGTTTATTGATTTTTAACATTAACTTATTTAAAATAACGTAAATGTAAGGTGATGTCTTATAATTTCGATTCGCATAGTAAATTAACCAAATTTCCTAGCACAGTTTTCAAATCTAAGCAAAAGACGTCTCCCATCGTCTTCTTCTTCTTATTCTTTGTTATCGAGAGGTAGATTCTGGTTCACGCTAGTGTTTGGCGAAACATCTGATTCCCCTCCCCTTTTAATGAATTTGATTCACATTGCTTTAGTTGATACCCCCTTTTGTTCATGCAATGGTACCCGATGCAATGATAAAAGGCACATTTCCGAACAAATATGCCTCATTCGTTCGGCAGCATTGGAGCTGAGCGGATCTCCCGGTGGGAGGTAAAGCTGGGCAGCACACAGCAGTGCCCCCTCGGTAGTAGTAATGTGCCCAGCGTAGCAGTAATGTCCACCTGGTCGTGGCAGCAGCAGCTGCCGGTCGGTACCCAGCAGGTCGTGACTTTTTTTTTTTAATTTATCATTTATTTGTACACGCTCAATCAAACCAACTTTACAGAGCCAAGTTTTCATGTTTTTTATACATCATTTATCTTAACACTAAAGTTAGGGGGGTAAAACCGATTACTCGCTGCCGTCTCGAGGTTAATAGGAATTACAAATTACGGATGTGAAAGAGGGTGGAAATTTAAAGTATGGTCACATAACACATTAAATTTTAATTCTAAATTATTGAAACACATAACTATACAACTTATGGATTTCTTTTGACTTGAAGATTTTTGAAAAAGAAAAAAAACACATACACAGAAAAAAAAACTTAAACTAAACATACAGATTAAACTAACTACAATCTAAAGCTAATGTTAGTCAAAAACACATAAATGAGTTTCATGTACTCCAAATCACGTAAGCCCGAAGGGAATCATAGAGCCCCGATCTGACTCCACGATGTTCAGCACAAGACCAAATAACGTGATCTGCGTCCTGATAGCCTTGTTCACATTCACAGAGATTGCTGTCGCTCACGGTATAAATGAGCGTTCAAAGAATAATGATTGGACATGAGGCGAGACATGACACGAATGAAGTCTCGACTCACATCCATCCCCCTAAACCAAGTGGTCGTGACTTAAAAAGCAGCTGATGATGGCAGTACATACAGTGGATTCTTGTCAAATATTCAGGCCATACATACAAATTTCGATCGCGTTCCCCCGACAATTGATGAAACCCGCCCTTTTCAGGGCGAACAAAACAATTTGCCAAATTAAAGGGTTTGTTTTATTAATATCTTATGAGCTAATCGAGTAATGAAAATAGCATTACAACACACCGTCTCAACATGGCGTTACTTGAAGAGCCCGGATAAAATGGCCGAGCCGCGTCTATCTATATGTAAATCCTGATTTTCTCTGTTCTGACAATTTCTTAGGGTGGTTTCCTAGGCCATCCCGCTACTTGAGAAGACAGAGAAGCAAATTTGATCGCGTACCATGTTCCCCGGACAATTAATACAACCCGTTCGTTTCAGGGCGACCAAAACAATATGCAAATCGACATTTTAACTACATGGCGTTACTTTAACATGGTGTTACTTCAAGAGCCCGGAGAAAATTCAGGCCATCTTGCTACTTGAGAAGACCGAGAAGCACATTTCGAACGTGTACCATGTTGCCCCGCGACAATTAGATAAAAACCCGTCCTTTTCAGGGCGAACAAAACAATGTTACCAATTAAAGAGCTTGTTAAAATATTATTTTATCATAAGATAATCGACATTTTCATTACAACGCATGGTTGTAATGTTACTTCGCGTTACTTTAAGAGCGGATAAAGTGGCCGAAGCTGATGCTGCTTATCTATATGTAAATCCCGATTTTCTCTGTTCTGAAAATTTCACAGGGCGATTACCTGCCAATCATTCAGGCCATCCTGCTACTTGAGAAGACCGAGAAGCCAATTTGATCCCTATCTTCCCCCCGATAATTAATACAACCTGTTCTTTCTGGGCGACCAAAACAATTTTCCCAATAAAAGAGTTTGTTAAATTAATATTTTATCTTGATCTAATCGACATTTTCACTACATGGCGTTACATCAACATGACATTACTCCAAGAGGCCGGAGAAAATTCAGTCCATCTTGCTACTCAAGAAGACCCCCCCCCCTCTGCCCGACAATTAATAAAAAGGGTCCTTTTCAACACAATTTTCCCAACTAAAGAGTTTATTTAATTTATTGTAGAGAATAAACAGAATATAGAAGAAATAAATTAAATTCTCATAATATTCTAGCTATGTGTAAAGACATTTGAAAGATAATGTCTTTACTGATTTAAACTCTTCTAATCATAATTTTCATTTTTATTAAAATAATAACAATAATTCTTATTATTATTAGAATATTAAACAAAATTATATACATATTAATTATCATATATACACATAAATTGTTTTCATATTCATTTCGATATGAATCACCAGTAGAAGAAATGAGCGGGAAATGAAGAATATCACACTCGCGCCAAAATACCACATCACGTGATACGACAACGTGACAACGAGATCAGCGAGTAGCTGGGAGCTTATAAAAGACCCATTTTTGAACTAATGCCTCATTCCTTCGGCAGCATTGGAGCTCATGCGACAGCTGCGTGCAGCCAAATGGACGAAGGTGCTGAACCTAAGTGCGTGAACTGTGGTGCCAACCACGAAGGAAGCAACCGATCGTGCCCAAAGCGATCGGAATACGTCGAAATCCGCAAGCAAGCAACAACCAAAACGAATAGAAAATTTCAACGATGACCGCCTCCTCCGGTGACAGAGGAACACTTCCCACAGCTACGGTACCACGTACCAAATCTACCGCCTCTCGAAGTGAACCATCGACAGCGTATCCGCCAACCGACCACCACAGTCCAACACCGACTTGTAGCCGCCGCGTCAGCCCCACCAGTACAACACGTCCCTCCTCCAGTGTGGGGAAACCAGGCGTCAAGGAATCCAGCTACCAATCAGTCTGATGATGACCTCTACACGCCAGAACAAATGATGGAGTTCATCCAGAACCTGCATCAACAACTGCGCCGTTGCCGTTCCAAGGAGCAACAGATCAACGCTGCCAGCATGGTGCTGATGAACTTCATGAACAAGTATGGACCGTGAAGCCACCATCAAGATCCTGAATTGGAATGCTTGTTCCCTTCGGAACAAAAACATCGAGCTAACCGATTTCCTCAACGAGAAGAAAATCGACATCGCCATCATTACCGAAACGCACATCAAGCCAGAGGTTAACGTTTTTATTCCTGACTTTCGGCTCATCAGACTCGATCGGACCAACTCAAGAGGAGGGGGTGTTGCCATTGCTTTGCGTTACAACATCAATTGCCGCCTGCTGCCGAGTTTTCAGCTCAAAACTATCGAAGCGATCGGTGTGGAGGTAGACACCACTGTCGGACCAATCGTCATCATTGCGGCATACTGCCCCAAACAAGCGGCTGCGGTCTTACGGCAAGACATCGTCAAGCTAACTCGGCCGCGGGGGCAATTCATCATCGCTGGCGACCTCTATGCAAGACATGAAAGCTGGGGAAACACCCGTCGGAACACTAACGGAACCATCATCCAACACGACCTGGAGGAGGGCCACTACACGTTGCTGAGTCTGGATTCTCCTACCCGTTTGAGTCAAGCCGGGACCAACTCAACCCTCGATATCTTCCTCACGAACATGGCAAACAACATCGCTCAACCGGTCGCATACCAGGAGCTCAGCTCGGACCACTATCCGGTGGTGGCCGAAGTTGGCTCCTCGGTCAACCGGCATCGAATCACCAGACGGAACTACCATCGCGCCAGTTGGGAGAGGTTCCGACAACAAGTTGACGACAGCATCGATTTCGACATGCACCTTGATTCGGTTGATGACATCGAACGGCAGCTGCAGAGCATCGAGCAAGCGATCTCCCAGGCCCGGGAGCAACACGTACCGGTGATAGATCAGGTGAGTGACTCTGTACCCATTGATAGACCCACTAAAGAACTTATTCAATTGCGCAACGCCATTCGAAGGCAATACCAGCAAACTGGTTTGCCTACTTTAAAAAGTCATTGCAATCGGATGACCAAAATTATTAAGGCCAGAATGGTGGACCTCAGAAATAACAATTTTGCCGACAAGATCCGCTCTCTCGCAGATTGTGCAAAGCCGTTCTGGAAGTTAACAAAAATCTTAAAAACTAAGCCAAGACCCATTCCACCGTTGATCCCACTTGACAGCAATCGCTCCACGGATCGCTTAATTACTCTTGCAGAGAAGGCTGTTGAGATAGGTCAACACTTCGTCAGCTCCCACAATCTTGGACAGAACATCGTCAGTCCACACGAAGCTGCCGTTAGCGAGCTTATAAACAACATCCATCTAAGTCCCAACGACTTCTCGGAAGAGTTGGAGGTCTCAGCTGACGAATTGTTGACCTATATCAAAGCGTCTAAAAACATGAAGGCCCCAGGTTTCGATAACATCTTGAACTTGGAGCTCAAGCAATTGAGCCCCCAGTTCTATAACCATCTGGCGATGGTTTTCAACCAATGCCTGCGACTTAACTACTTCCCCTCGTGTTGGAAGTCAGCTAAAGTCATACCCATCCGGAAACCTGGGAAAGATCCTTCGTGTTCCAAAAGCTATAGACCAATCAGCCTTCTCTCAGGAGTATCCAAGCTGTTTGAAAAAGCAATCCACCGTCAGCTTCTTTCATCTGCCGACGAGCTGAACATCTTGCTTGACGAACAATGTGGCTTCCGACGTGGTCGGTCGACAATTCACCAACTTAATCGAGTCAGTAACATCCTCAGATGGAACAAGTCTGTTTCAAAATCATCTGCCATGGCACTTCTCGACATCGAGAAGGCCTTTGATAACGTGTGGCATGATGGTTTGGTGTACAAGCTGCATCGATACAATCTTCCCATCTTCCTGGTGAAGATAATTAAAAATTATCTGTCGGACTGAACATTCCGTGTTTCGCTGCAAGGTGCAGTTTCTGATGCACAGGAGATTTCCGCCGGTGTTCCGCAGGAAGTATACTAGGTCCACTTCTGTTCAACCTATTCACCTCGGACATACCCCCGCTCCCTGAAAATGGATCTCTGTCGTTGTTCGCCGATGATACCGCAGTCGTCCACAATGGTGGGTAATAAGAGCGCTACAGCGAAACTGCAGCGAAGCCTGAGTGTTCTGTCAGAGTATTTCACCGAATGGAAGATCTGATCAATGCGGCGAGACCAGGTCATCCTATTCCACACTCCAACTCCCAGACTTGTTCCGCCTGAGGATTGTAAAATAAGCCTAAACAACACAACGGTGGAATGGGCCAAATCAGCTGTCTATCTTGGCATTACCATAGAAGCAAGCTTTTTCAGAGCAGGTTGACAAACGGTCACAAAGTGTAACGTTCTGTTGAAGCTACTGTACCCATTGATCAACAGAAGGTCTACATTATCCCTAAGAAACAAGCTTGCTGTCTACAAGCAAATCATACTTCCAGTCATCGAGTACGGCATGCCAATCTGGGAGAGCTGCGCAAAAACACATCACCTGAAGCTTCAGCGTGTTCAAAATAAGTTCCTCAGGATGATCCTGAACACCCCTCCGAGGACAAGAACATCTGAGGTCCACCGTCTGGCCGAGATAAAAATGCTCGACGATCGCTTTAGTGAGTCTATCAATCGGTACAGGGCACGCTGCCTGACATCGGATCACCAGATCATCCGGAATCTGGTTCCCCACCCCTAGGATTTTCAAATTGTAGTTTAAGTTGTAGATTAGGTAGGTTATCAAATTTTAACAAACAATGCCCCAAGGGCTGAACAGAAAATTTCATGTAAAACACATAACACTTTAAACACATCAAACACATAAAATTAAACAAAGCTGAAGAGCCCAATGGGCTAAAACACTTAAAATGTAAAAATTAGTATGTAAGACAAACAAATGGAAATATAAAACATGTTAAGCTAGCAGCATTGGAGCTGCGCGGATCTCCCGGTGGTTGAAGTTGGTGGTGGCAATATCTCGCTAGGCAGCACCCGGCTAGGCAGTACCCAGCTGTGGCAGCAGCAGCTCTGGGTACCCAGCAGCAGCTGGCACAAAAAGCAGCTGACAATGGCAGTACCCATTGTGGATTCATGTCAAATATTCAGGCCATACCAGGCTGCCACGACCAGCCTCAGGCCATTTCAGACCGAGAAACAAATTTCGATCGCGTTCCCCCGACAATTAATGAAACCCGCCCTTTTCAGGGCGAACAAAACATTTTGCCTAATTAAAGAGTTCGTTTTATTAATATCTTATGAGCTAACCGAGTAATGAAAATGATGTCGAAGATGGTGTAGTGAATGGCGCGATCCCCGACGAAGACGATTCTGGGCAGCAGATCGTAAAGTTGTGGTTTAAGTTCGAGAGTGCGGCGATAGGTTTCGCCAGACCTGGAATCCTACAAGAGGATTGGACTCCCATCTCCAAACGCTCAGCTAGTATAAAGTTGAGTGGCATCATTAAATGCAAGCGGATACAGTTTCCGGTGGTCAGTGCCTATGCGTTAACTGTTCATAAGTCGTAAGGTGGCACTTTCCCGGAGATTGTATATGACTACAAGTTGGCAACTTGTATCAGCAGTTAGTGTATGTTGGATTGTCATGTGTTCAGTCAATCCAGGGGCTGTATTTAACAAACCCAACCAATGCCTTTAAGTTCCATCATGCTAAAGGTAGCAACTCACCTAAGATGGTAGACCTCAGGAACGAGCTGCAGCGTCTAGAAAACCATCGATTACAAACACTTGGGGATAAAATATACCAAGTTTTGGAAAGCAAGGGTTCTGCCACCACGTTGATGAGCGTGGAATTCCTCGCACTGAGTGAGACTTGGCTAGACAATGACTCCTTAGTCGATATTGAAGGCTACCACTGCATCGTTCAGTTCAAACGCTGCAACTTGAGAGCAGGTGGTGTAGCAATATATCAGCAGGACAAGGCTACCACTATGGCTGCTACCCACAAGATCCAACAGCTCAGTGAACATCATGACGAGATGTTCAGCGTTGTCGATAACGTCGGGGACATTTGTGCAGCTAATATATCAGTAATGGACACTGAAATTCTGCTGGTTGTGGTGTACATTTCACCAGGAACAACTACCAAGAATTTAAAAATTGTTCTTGATTCGCATGTTGTTCAGGTATGCTGCGCAAGATACGCCAGTTGTGTTGACCGGAGACTTTAACATTGACGTTTCCAAAAATGAAAACATAGATTTTCTATACATTAATTGTTATGTTATTTATTCTCCGTGCGAGGAGTAACGATTATGATGTAGAAGGAGATGTTCGCTCATCACCATGAGGCACCAAGAGTGAACATTAATGTTTTTGACTAGAATCAAAGATGTGAAGAAAAAGTATTGAAAGGTCCGTCAGTGCACGGCAGGTAGGAAATCAAACAGATGTTTTTATTTAGGAAAATTGAGCGAAAGGGCATGTATCCAGTGGTACTCGAACCATGGACGTCAATTTTTGCCTCACATCCCACTGCGGGGTAGGTTGTAGGACGGACCAAGTCCGCCACTGCAACAGGCAAAAATTGACGCATGGAAAGACGCTCATGTACCACTGTGGCTTGTATAGTTATTCTAGCGATCTATTGTGTGCACTCTGTTTATTGATGCACACATGGGAGAGGAACTCTCTCGTTTTTTGGGTTTGTTTTGATTCACACCGACTGACGATCACTAAAGTTAGATTTCCTACCTGCCGTACTCTGACGGAACTTTCAACACTTTCTCTTCACATCTTTCATTCTAGTCAAAAACATTAATGTTCAATCTTGGTGCCTCATGGTGATGTTCGAACATCTCCTTCTACATAATAGATTTTGTAGATTTTATGCAAAAACATTTAAAATTTACTTTAGCAAACCTTCGGAATGAAGCAACCACACTTGGTGGTTCTTGTATAGATTTAACGTTTGTTAAAAATATCGGCGTAGAGTGCAGACGTTATTGTTCATATTTTTCGTATCATAGACCTATGTTGTCTGTACTCGCATGCAAAGCACCCGAACCATTAAATCAACAGGTAGCCGATATTGTGGAGCATGAACTGGAATGACAACATCTACCCATTCGACAACCAACCATCACCTAGCACTGGACCATTGTCTGTACTAGTCGGACCATAAACAACAAACGACAAAATACCAAACGGCCATTTTCTGGGCCACTTAAGAAGTTCTAAAGAGTTGAATTCAAGATTTTCATACACAGTATTAACGCTCCTAAAACACCTAAAGACTTATATTATATGCTTTTCTTCCATGGAACAGAACCAACAACAACGACCATCCATTCGACTGTCTACCAAATCATCATCTGGTACTCGACAATTACCGGATCACTCCAGGAACAGCGAATAACTGAATACCAAACGGCCCTTTTTAGGGCCACTTCAAGAGTTATAAAGAGTTGACTATATTAATTTTCGTGGAAAACTAAATCTAATAACAGATGGTTTGATGAGTCTTTAGACTGAACAAAATATAGTAGATATTTATTAATTCTATTACAATTCTTCCACATCAACAAGCAGTCCTACGTCGACTTTGCAGATATGTCACTGACATATCTCACCTTTTCGTTTTTTTTTCTGCAAAATTTTTCAAAAATAACTCTTATTCAATGATGAATTCAATGTCCCGCTGTCAGGAGTGGCCACAATGGCCGAATATTTCCAGAATGACCATCAATGCACTTGTTTTGCAAGATCATGAAGTTTGAGGTGTCGCAAGCAATGTTCTGGTCCCGTTCAAAATCTGGCCACTTTACCGGTGGAATCCGGTTCCCGAAAAGCGTGGCCACATTAGCCGAAAATTTCCAGAATGACCACCAATGGTCTTGTTTTGCAAAATCATGAAGTTTGAGGTGTTGCAAGCTATGTTTTGGTACCGTTTTGATCCTGGTCAGTCATTCGGGAAGGGTACTTACCCCACGGTTCCCCTGAATATATCCGAAACTACGTAAAATTTCGGAATGTCCGAATTAAGAACAAATTTTTGATCGTTTGCAAAAGGTTGCATCTAATTTGGTTAGGATTTCGCAGAATGACAGGCAAATAAAAATCCCGATTTTTGCTAAAAGAGGGGTCAGTCATGTAGCTGTTAAATAGGGAAAAATATTGAACAGGTACGGCTACAGACTACAATGATGATCTAGATCTCCTTAGTGTTCAGATCTTGATGTTGTACATGATCGACAAGCAGGCTGTAAAAGCTACAAGTAAACTCTTAACACTACTATCGTATATATGAGTTGATAATGCTACATGAGACAGCATTGCACAGTCATATTACAGTTTTATCAGAATACCTACGGCACCCCCAAACTATTCTTGGTGCCTTCAACAAGGCGACTTACGAGGTCTTCATCGTACTTCTGAGTTGCAAATGGTGTTTTGCACGATTCACAAGATGATTTGTACAACAATATCATGGGTACTTCAATTCATCCAAGCTATTTCAACTCAGAAGTACGGTTCGAGACATCGTAGAAAGCCTTATTGATCATGTAAGGAGTGTATCGAAAATAAGCTATCCACAAACTTTCTTTTAAATTATGTTGAAAACCGATATTTTATTCATACAAAAAATTGATCCTTTATTGTACGAGGTTAAACTTGAACATAATGAAGACCGGAAGAAATTTAATTTATTCCTTCACGAATTTTCGAACTTTGGATCGAATGCTCTTCATAAAGTTCCGGACAAGTGTTGCATCGCATTTTTTGGACGCTTGAGTCCAAATTTTTTTGAACTCCTGCATGTTCCCAGCTGCCTTACCAGTTTTCTTGAAGACCCTCTTCACGATTGCCCAGTAACGTTCGATGGGTCGAAGCTGAGGGCAATTTGGTGGATTGATATTTTTCTCAGCGAAATCTATACCCTTTTCCGCAAGCCAATTGAGAGTGGTTTTGGCATAGTGAGTCGACGCTAAAACCGGCCAAAACATGGGGGTGTACTATGCTTCTTATAAAAAAGGCAACAATCTCTTCTGGAGACACTCAGATCGATAGATTTCCGCATTTATAGTTCCGGTAGTGTAAAAAATGGTTGACTTCAAACCACAGGAACATATTGCTTGCCATACCAGTATCTTTCGACCGAATTTCTCCACTTGAATTGACCTGCCCGCATCGCTCACATCCTCCCCAACGACGGCAGTAAAGTATTGTAGACCTGGAAGGGTTTTTGAGTCCTCCTTTACATAGGTCTCATCGTCCATCAAAACGCATGCATCCGGACGCTGCAAAAGACGCGAATACAATTTCCGGGCTCTTGTTGCTGCTCGATTCTTCTGTTCTGCACTTTGTTTCGAGATTTTCTGCTTCTTGTACAGGGGATGATCAAAAAGGAGAAGACTAGCAAAATTTTGTCCAGATTCAAAGTGATACAGTTCGGTGAATAGTTAACCGATTTTGATGAAACTAGAAGCGTTCGACGGGAAATTTATTCTAGTTTCAGCATGGTTATTCAAAATTCAAACATCATTCGAAATCTGGCCACTTCCCTGGGGGAACCCGGAATCCGCAACGTCACCAGGTGTGGTCAATGTGACCGAATACTCTCAGGTTGACTACCAGTGGTATTGGTTTGTAAAATCATGAAGTTTGATGTGTCGCAAGCCAGGTTTGATACAGTTCTAACTCTGGCCATTACACTGGTAGGGTACTTCCTTCACGATTCCCGATAATGAATCCGGAACTACGGAAAATAACGAAATGTCCGCTACTCTTCCAAAAACTAGGATAAATTTGTAATCGTATGGAAAAAGTTGCATCTAATTTGGTTAAGGGTACGCAGAGTTACAGATAAATTAAAAAGGAGTTTTTCAACATAAGAAGTGTCAGGCTATTGGGTAAAAAAATACATTTTACGGAAATAGTCATATCTCGGTTGTTTATGGGCCGATTCACGATCTTTAACCAGTGACAGACTTGTTATGAATTCTTGTTTTCTGAAAAAAATATAATATTTCCGATTTTCAAGTAACATAAAAAATAACGAGCTGCAGAAAATTAACACATTTGACATAACCTCAAAGTATCCGTGATATCTCCGGTTTACGGAAGTCAAATCAAGTTTTGATTAATTATGCTAAAACTAGAATAAATTTCCCGTCGAACGCTTCTAGTTTCATCAAAATCGGTTAACTATTCACCGAACTGTATCACTTTGAATATGGACAAAATTTTACTAGTCTTCTCCTTTTTGATCATCCCCTGTAGGTCTTCAGGTGGTTTCGCCTCTTGATACGCTGGATCATTCCGACACTGGTTCCTGCTTTTTTGGCCAAATCAAGTATTGACATTGATTTGTTCTTCATGATTAGAGATACCACTGTCTGCTCCAGTTTCGGGTTGGAAGAACCGGGTTTTCTGCCTCTTCCTGGTAGCTCATCCAAAGAATAGTGTTCCCCAAACTTATTAATGATGGTTTTAACACTCGCATGATGAATTCCAAACCGCTTCTCTAATTTTCGCATAGTAATACCCTTCTCACTTAGCCATGTGCCCAGAACCTTAATTTTCACTTCCTTTTCAATACGCGACATTTTAAAAACGCAGAATTTGAACAGCACAAACAAGTAAACAAAAGAAAGCTGACAGTCAAACGCACAGCATGCAGTGTTCAGAGCATAAAAAACCATCACAAATACATGCGTACAACGCAAATGTATGTGGATAGCTTATATTCGATACAATCCTTAGTACTAGTAAATCGCGAAGTAGCACCGGCAAATGGTCATCGGGGCGCCTATGAACCTAAAGTTATCCTCCACTCAGGATCGCAGGACTGACCTTGCCACCTGCCCGGAATGCACCGGTTACGGAAGATCTTCGTCGGAGTAGGTTAGATCCGCAGCCGGGGACTATCCGAAAAGCTGTAGGACCTATTGGCTCACTGTCAAGTTCCTTCGCCGGGAAATTCTCCGTCGGAGTAGTGCTGATCCGTCTACGGGGACAACCTCAGTTAAGCGCGACAAAATTGCGAGCCTATTGGCTACATGTTGGGTTGTTGAGTAGCGACAGTTAAACGAAGTTAGCAATGCTACGAACAGGACGGGTCACTAAATGGCGACAGCAACTAATACAACTAACTAACTGAAGCCAATGGGCTTGGCATGCTTACAGAAAGCATGATAAAGCTGGAAGACAAGTGTCTTCAAGGCAGGTCGAAAATGTTAGAGGAGCCGGAGGGCAATTCAGGTGCAAGGGAACCTATGAGAGAGGTTCTAGTGGGTAGGCACGCAAGTGAATCCCACACATCGTCAAATCTGTTACATACTGGTATGACCATGAACAACACAGAAAAACATCCCAGTCTATAGAGGATTTTTAAACTCCTAGTTGAATGAAAAAAATAGCCTTGTTGATCATTTAGACCATCAAGATCTGAACTCAAGAATGGTTTAGAGTACCTTAGGTATTCTCTAAATACTATAACATGTCTATTACAGTTTATGATGTCCCGTGGGGCTATTTTAACTCAAAAGTTTGATGGAAATATCGTTAATAGCTTTGTTGATCATGAAGAACATCAAGATCTATTTTCAAGGATAGTTTGGAGTACCGTAGGTATTCAAGAAATACTGTAATATATCTAGTTCAGTGAAACGATGTTCCGTGGAGGTATTTCAACTAATAAGTACGGTCGAGACATTGTTAATCTCCTTATTGAACAAGTTGAACATGAAGATCTGAGCTCAACGATTGTTTGGAAAGTCTAGAACAACTTGGAAAAAACTTTTATTCGCAAATTTTATCCTTCTAATGATTTTTATTACTTGTTTAAAATGTAGGCAAAATCCGTATTGTATCGGTTGAACGAACTATAGAATGGGTTAAGAGTTATATGGAGTTATAATGTTTCTTGTCAAGTCAAACTGTATACTTTTAACTAACGTTAGCTCTTCATGTTTTATCTTTCAGTGGGACTCGTGAACGCGCTGCCATTCATTGGATTCGGTTTCCTGGATAATTTCACCATGATTATCGCAGTAAGTAGCAATATTTTTTTCTTTTTATTGGTAAACTTATAAATATTGTTTCTGGTTTTATGGTCTTCAATAATGCGTCAATAATGACACGAATTTAATAATTTTCACTTTCATTGCATATTCGCTGTACCTTAGCATACAGTTTGTTTCACAATAGGTGTCACCTTTTTTCAGTCTTGGTTTATTTCAGCTGGGTAATTTTAACAGCGGAATTGATTATACCCGTTTTGAGTGTATTCTTTTGACAGCTTATCGCTAATGATAAATAAGCAATTCCGTTTGGTTATATTTATCAGCTAAAGTTTGCTTCAGATAGAATTGGAACAAAAACAATTGCCTGTATTTCAGTTATTTATTATTGAATTCAAGATCTTTTTTTATAAAAATGTAGCGTTTTTTTCATACTTTTAAGAAAAAATACGGATAAAATTATTCGTCACGGTTTCGAAGGAATTCTCGCGGCGCACACCTTCTTCGTCCATCGTTTTAGCTATCTTATTCCACCAGGTCTTCATCTGATTGATGTCTTTGACAACCTTTCCCTTTGCCTTGAGTCTCCTCTTCATGATTGCCCAGTATTTCTCAATAGGGCGGAACTGGGGGCAGTTGGGTGGGTTAAGGTGTTTCGGAACAACCTGGACCCCTTTCTCTGCATACCATTCTTGAACGGCTTTGCTGTAATGACAGCTTGCCAAATCTGGCCAAAATATTACGGGATGGTCGTGGGATCGAATGAACGGCAAAATTCGTTTTTGGAGACACTCTTTTTGGTATAGTTCCGACGTCATTGTCTTATTTGTAACGAAAACTTTCGTTTTTTTGCCACAGCTGCAAATGGCCTGCCAAATCATGAATTTTCGTGCAAATTTGTCGGCAAAAACACATTTAAATTTGCCTGGAAAAGTTTTGACCTGGGATTTGCCCGAAGTCAGCCTTGACATAGGTTTCATCGTCCATCAGAAGACACCCGTCGAACTTGGTCAGCACCTGGTCATATAGCTTCCGAGCACGGATTTTGGCCACACTATTCTGTTCTATGGTCCGATTTGGCTGTTTGCTAGCTCGATACAACTTGATTCCTTCCCGGAGTCGAGTTCTCCTCACGGTACTATGGGCAGCACCGAATTTTCTGGCCAAATCACAGTCCGACAGATTGGGATTCCTCTTAATCGTCTTCAAAATCTTACCACGCAGTTTCCGGTCGACAGTTCCACTCCGACGATTGGTTTGAGGCTTCCGAATCGTCGTCAATGTTTCCTTATACCGTTTGATAACGCACCATACGGTATTTCTGGGCAATTTCAGCTGTTTAGCTAGCCTAGATGCAGACCACAATGGATTTTCCAAATAACTGTGCACAATTTTTTCCCTTCTTTCGGCTTCCATGTTGATTGTTTACAAAGTACAGTCGATTTGCGAAATGTCAAAAATACAAACGTGAGGCTGACAAAATTCCCGACACGTGGGCGCCAAGAACTTCCAAATCCGTCCACCAGGAGCGCCACAATATGAGCAAAAGTTTGTTCCAATTCTAAATGAAGCAAGCCTTACCATGGAAGTCATAAGGGAGCAAGTTTTAAAATTACATTTGCAAAAGCTTAGACCGTGTCAGATATTCAATAGCCTTACGCATTTCGGAGCGAGTAAAGGCTCGAACGGCAACGGCAGCGGAAGAGCCCAATCTAACTAAACTTGCTTGTCGGATAGAAAACTGATTAGATTCAAGTTGATTCCAATTGGAAATATCGACGTCATTTAGGATAACTGTCAAACTCGCCGTTTCCGTCCACATTACGTTTGAGCCATAAGCGTTTTGTTTTTCGTTCCTTGAAACGGTTCAAGAAAACCGGAAATGTCCATATTCAACACAAAAGAGGTGCCAGACGAATGAAAAATAAATGCTTTGATTTAGTTGATTTGTTTTGCTGTAATCCTATTTTGTTTTACTGACACCTATTGTGAGACACCCTGTACAAGCGATTAAATTTCCTGCACAAAATAATTATGCTTTCTACAAATTCCTGCCATCAAAAATACAAAATGGTGATGCGATAGCCGCTCTTTATGAAGTCTATCAACGTTTACATTAAATAGGTTGCTCTTTTTTTTCAATTCCAATCAAAAGCACTGTATCCGTTCGGAAAACTAGAGTTACTATAATACAGGGGGGGGAAACAGCCACAGTCACAAGTTCGCAACATTCTATAACCGATTTCGATGCGATCCAAGTTTTCCTTATCCATTCAATTCTACCTCTTTCTTTCCACCGCCCACAGGGAGACTACATCGAGCACACGCTCGGTTTGTTTATGTGCATTTCGACGATGGCCGCAGCTGCCCTGGGCAATACAATCAGCGACGTGATCGGTATCGGGTCCGCTTTCTACGTGGAAAAGCTAGCGGAAATGAGCGGCGTAAGGCCACCGAAGTTGTCGCCAATCCAGCTCGAGTTGAAATCCAGTCGACGGGCAGCGAATTTGGTAAGGATGCATGCACGGCACACCATACAATGTGTGTGTCCGCTCCGGTTCCTTTGAACGGCCTTCACTGGAGCGAATCACACGGTTCGGGTCGTGAGCTTAATAAGATTTTATACTCTTTGTGTTTTAATTACTCGCATTTCGTTCATACAGGGACGTGTTCTGGGTATCACCATCGGTTGTCTGCTGGGAATGTGTCCGCTGTACTTCATGAACGAAGAACCTAAGGACGGCGATAAGAAAGGTGACAAAGCTTCGCAGAAGACGGATGCGGCTGCCAGTGCTGCTGTTGTTGTTGCTGTTGCTGAGGGCAAGTAAATCTAAAATTCCTCTGATGTGCAGCTTGACGCGACGGTCGATGCCGCTGGATGGCAGAAGTTTTCTCAAGTTAGTTTAAGGTAGCGCTAATTGTATACACTTCTTGGCACAGCTCAGCGTCGAACGAATATTTAGGTGTTTATGTTTACGGAACTTGAGATGATACTGTTTTTAGCGGAATTCTAACCGTGTAAATAATACGTTTGATTCCTAATAGACAAAAACGCATAATAGGTACAATAGAAAAGCGTAAAACGCGAAAAGTAGGAACACTATGCGAGTTTTAGTGCTGAGTATGACTCTCGTTATTTACTTTCTACGCTAGTCTTTCACGGTGGTATGCGGAATGCGCGTTTGTATATATTAACTTATGTAACCCAGATTCTATCACGACCTAGAATATAGGAATCTTCCAATTTATGTTTTAGAATAATGCTCGAAAATCTAGAGAAGGGAGGGTTATTACTTTCTACGGTTAACCATGTTCTTCCAATTGGATTCGATTTAATCGGTACAAGTTATAGCATCAGAATTCGATTCAAATATTTAGATCTGAACCTTCTATTGTCATCGTTGTCATCATGTTACGAATTACTTCAGAACACAAATAATTTGAGTTGATATTGGTATGGATTTTACATGCTAACGTCAAAAATTTCTTAGTTCGTTCGATTAGTTTTATCATACTCTACTCTATCGACTTCGGTTACACCAATCAAAATTTGCCATGATCGTCTCTGTTGCAGTGCTGTCATTAAATAGAAATGAAATTTACTTTCTACTGCTAAGCGGTACCAAAAGCACATTTCACTAGTTTGCAAAATGAAACTTTGATGGCTTTCCGAAAAGATCCAAGAGCACCGTCAAGGTCTTAGCCCACAACTGCAGCTTGCTTGGCAGAGACAAGGAACGTTTTGGTTTTTTTTTTTCACTTTTTACATTCTATACCAGTATACAATTTTCTTCTCTTGAATTTGATCGCGTTTCGTTGTCCATATCGGTAATCGTATTTTGGTAACAGTACTTGGAGCGCTTCTTTGGCTCCAAATTGTGATCTGTATTCCAGCCGGTTAAATATCCTAAATCCAGCCATCTACTTTGCTTTTTGGATATAGGATTGTGAAACATTTCAGCGTAAACATTAGATTAAGGCGAATCTGCTTTTATAAACAATGGCTATCGTAATTTCCTCTTGAACAAAAGGTCACAAATACAAATTAAGCAGTCTTTAAGGAAGAGGAGCTTTATCTCTATCCGCTAATATATTCAAATTGAAGAAATTGTATAAAACTTTCGATAAATTAACAAAGTGTTTGTTTTCAAAAGCAGATTAGCCCTTATCAAATGTTGGCGCTGATTTGCCTTTTTTGCTGCTTCCCTCGATGACAGCGTCAGATCCCGCCGAAAAACCCCCCACATTCGTTTTTTTCGGTTTTAGACTCCGTTATCTTTGCCGGTCTGCTACTTCCAGATATCCGGGCGATGGTCACACTTTCCTGGAACCGTTTCAGAACATTATTTACTGTGAATTTTGAAAACAATCCAAAATTCTTTCTAACTCTTGAGCTGAATTAAATCGCGACACACTTGCTCTGGTGAAACTTTGATGTAAACAAATGAACTGATTTCGCCAACCAATGCCTACTGTGACTCTATGCACTCTTAGCTTGATTCGAAGAAATTTTGAAACAACTTAATGGCAGCGTTTTAAATAGATTTGTACGAGTTCGACCATTAGTTAGCTCGTAAGTAACAGAGAAAGCAAAAATGATGTTTTTTCACGGAATGATAGCTTGGACACTCCCCAATTTGAATTATACATGGCATAATATGAATTGCAGCGAATTGCTGCTATATATTGTTTAACAAAATTATCTTAAGTCACAAGTACTCCATAACGAACTATTGTCGCTTTGTCAGTTTGACTTAAGTGCTTTTCTAAGCATCATTGCACGGAATGTTTAACCTCACTATTCCGATAGTTCAGGAAGCTTTTTTACACGGTGTTCAATAAGTTCGGATACACTTTCAAAATTTGTTAAAATAATGAAAACATGTTTTTTTATTTTTTGGACTTATGTTATTGAAAGCTATGTTTACAAGGAACGTTTACAACATTTCTCTTGGAACGACCCCCCCCTTTGTACCTCCTTAACGAGCCAAACGTTTCTACGAACGCGTCGCAGGCGGCACGCACTGGACTGCATGGCAGCACTTCGTCCCAGATTTTGAGAATTACCGTCTTGAAATGATCCAAAGCGCTGACCTTGCTGCTACGTTCAGCCTCGCCACCATATAGGACCAGGCTCTAAAAAAGTCAGGAAGGGATTCAAGTGCGTGGGAGCTGGGGAGGCCACAAAGTTTTGTCCAGAAAGTCGGTTAAATTGTCCCGACACCAGGCTTGAACCACATTTGCCGTATGGGCTGAGGTGCACCGTACCCGCACGGAACACGTGGTGCCTCATCGCCGCGAGGAAGCGCTTCTGGAGACTCAGGGGCAACAACCTTTTCCAAAACCTCAGTTTTGTAGTACGCCGCGTTGATTTTGACGTTTTTTCAGACAAACACCAAGGGTAGCTTACCACGTTTGCATACCGCCCCCAAACCATCACCGACGCGGCACTTTGGAACCGAGGGATGTTTATATTGGATTCATTAATGCTGTCCCTCGATGGTCGCTCCACACCCGGTCATTTTGCACATCAGTGCAGCTGCTGCAGCACGAACGGTTTCTCGATCCGAAAAACACAAACCCTGACCTGGCAAGTGCCGAGAGAGGATCCTCTTAGCTCCGAGTCCAAGCCGCTTTTTGCTGGTAGCTCTCCGGGAGACGCCATGGACCTTACGTTTTTGTAAGGCCTGGAAACCAAGGTCCTTGGTGAGTACGGTGTGAGCGGTTCCAAAATGGAAACAGCTGAGATCTGCAGCCGTTTTCCGGATTGAGCGGTTCTTTTTGCGCCGAATTCCGCTCCCTCACGATCTTAACTGATGACCCGTGGCGTCCTCGCTGAACCGCGGCCGACCGGATCTCGCACGGTCATTGGTCGAGGACGTCTCCCGGTATCGCCTGATGGTCGTGGCGACGTAGTTCCGCTTGACCCCATGCGATTTCAGCAGCCGGAATATCGCCGGGTCGCTCACCCGTTCAAAAAACGCTCAACCACGAAGTCCCGACACTCTTTCACCGCGCGGTAACAAACGAACAACAACTAACAGAATGTCAACACCGCGCACATTCGGTAGCGTATGAATGAAGCTAAAGCTGACACCAATACCAATGCAGAATATGTACATGGCGCATACCTACGCAATGATGAAAACTTGTATTCGAACTTATTGAACACCGTGTACAAGGTGTTTGAATTCGAACCGCTCAAACAAAGTTTTCCATTGGCTACTTCCGGATTCTGTGCGGTTAGGTTCAGGAAATTATGTGAAAATAGGCACTGGTGTCTGTTTTCCGGCTATTTTACTTCAATCATAATAAATTTAGAGCACAAAATCTCAAACCGAGCTTACCGAAAATATTCTAAGTCCGCGTAGACGAGCTTCCTGAACTGTCAAAACTGCATTGATGACGCCACCGTGCAATAGATCATTGCATGTATTAACCTCACTTTTTAGACAGTTCATGGTGCTTCTTGACATGGTGTTAGAATTTGAACCGTTCAATCGAAAAAAAATTCGGATTCTGTACGATTAAATTTAGGAAATGATGTAAACATCAATTTTACTGCAATCGTTATGAATTTAGAGCACAAAGTCTCAAACCGATCTTACTGAAAATATTCATCGTGCAATGATCTATGATCTATGCTCCGCACCAAGATGACTCTAATATCTCAGGTGGACTACACGCTCAAAACTGCCTTCTTTCATTTGTATTACTGTCCCTTTTTCTCACGGAAAAGTTACTCAGTTTTCGTAAAAGTGGAACAACTCATCAATTGAGTTGTTCCACTTTTTACGAGAATTGAGTAACTTTTCCGTGAGAAAAAAAGGGACAGCAATACAAATGAAAGAGAGGCAGTTTATAGCGTGTATGTTCTTCAGTTTGTAGGGAAGACGAGCAATCAATATGAAACTAACGATTTGAAATTGGTTCATTGTTGTAGAACCCCTAGATACGAAGTACACCTTGCAGTAATTCTTGCGCTTTTCAGCACGTTTCGGTACTAGTATCTCTGTTGTTGTTTTGAGTCGCTATGTTATTTTGACACAATATTTGAGGGTGTGTTGGTGTGAGTTACGTTATTAGGGGCGAATCATTAAGCTTGGGACCGATGTGCTAGTACTTTCTGAGCCAAATACATTCATTTGCTTCATGACTATCCACCGCTGCGGGGTATCAATAGATTTAGCAGTAGAGAGATAAGGAAATCTTAATAGTGTATTACCTAACAAACATGTGTGTCGAATAACAAACAAATTTGGAGAAGTTATACACTGCCGTTCTACGCATAATTGTCCCATCTTCTATGGGATTCCCTATAGAAATGGGACAGTTATGCTTATAACGGCAGTACAGCTTTCTAGAAGAAAAAGCTGAACAACTTCCCCAAATTTGTTTGAACAAGCGATGATTCGACACTGATGTTTGTTGGGTACGCACATAATAAAAGTTGTTGTTTGCATTTTTGCCTATGAGTGAAGAGTTATATATTAGTGTAAATGATATAGGCTAAACGTTTTGTTTACATACATTAGCACGTGCACTTTCCCCCCGAAATATTGGTAAACAAACCTTGCAGCCTTACGCTTCATAACAAAATGGCATAGAACACAGGCCTGGCAGTGTGAAACTAATCATCTCCTTTACTCGTTTGGTTCAAAATTGAACTGCGAGTTTGACATCACAGGCACTGTTGCATAGGTGCAAAGGAGACAACTTCGATATGCCAGACCTGATTTTACTTGATATGGATTGTATTAGTATGCGTTTAAACATGACTGAAATTCTCATGTACACTATTGAGACCACCTGAGATATTAGAGTCACCTTGGCTCCGGACAGACCTATCCAACCGATTCATTTTGGCGTAAGCGACATTACATATGATAGCATGTCGAAACAGACTTGGCGAATGCAACATATTTTTTACACTACGCATAGTTGCCACAAAATTTATCGTTCTCATCTTTACTTTTTCCCGAAAAAATCTTTTCATCTGAGTTTAACTGTTGAAAATCTTGGCAAAAATCTTTACTTCAAACTTTGTGTTGTAAAAGCAGAATGGAAACTTCCCAAGTACCTGAATGTTAATGCACTTCTTATTTAAAATTGTTATCAAGTTAAATGCGAAATAAAATAGATGTATACTCAACAAACCACTTTTAATGTGAGTAGCCAATCCAAAACGATCTTTTCAATAAGACTTAAGCCTTGTTCAGACAACGGAGTTGTAACAAAATACAAAGGTGTTATAAAAATTAACACTATTGTATCATGTTACAACTCCGTAGTCTGAACAAGGCATTAAGTGCAATGATCGGTATCCCTACACGCTAAGATCAGTTTACCCAAATTTTGGTGAAGAATACCTATAATCGCGAAAAGTGCACATACCCATTTATGGGTATGTTACTTCTTACCCATGTTTGAGTATTGAATATGGAAAAAGTCAACTTACCCATAAATGAGAATGTGCACTTTTATGCGATTATGGGAAATCTGAGCTTGGCGTGTACAAAACACTACACGCTATTTCCAAACAACACAAAATTCAGTACGTTTGACTCAAATAAGTCAAACGTATGGCTACTCCAAAGTGAGTAAAGATAGTCAGGAGTAACACGTTGATCATTAGTTATTATCCATCGGATTCAAACCGATGGTGACTGTTTGCCATCTTACGATTACGAACTATCTTTACTCGCTTTTGAGTTGCCACACTTTTGACTTATTTGAGTTTGGGTTGTTTGGAAATAGCGTGTACAGCAAAACAAATCTTCTTTCCACATGAGAACGGATCAGTATACGAGGGATTCACGTTCCCGCGGGAAATAGATCAAAAATCCCTTCTGACAGGCCACCTTTGACGTAATGATGAATCATGAGGTTTTTGTTTGGATAACTAATAATTTAAGGATGTGTGAATCGGGTGGCGACCCCGGAGTAGGTTAACATCCATACCTCTCACGCCAAAGCCACAAGTTCGAATCTCACCCCCGGACAAGTTACAAAAATACCCAAAAAGCTATTTGAGTGACTACGACGGGAGATGAACCAGCCCAGGGCTGAAAATCTCGATAATAGAGGGGAAAAAAAGAACAAAATCAACTATCAATAATTGCTAAGATTTGTGTGCATAGATTTTTTGTTGTGATGTTAATGTTAGCTGATCAACTCAACTTTCCCTTTCATGTAACACTTGGACCGTACAGTGGCGTCCATGGTGTTCGTACAGGATTTCGGTCTTCTTCAGATTAGTACAGGATTTTGGTTGCAATGAACTTTCTTAGCAAGGAAAAGCCAGCTTTCCATCTGTTCTTTCGAAGCACAGAAGTTTTCTCCAACTACGTTTCCAAGTCATCTAACTCTGCCTCCTTGATATCCTTGCAGATGATTGTTGTTTTTTGCTCACGAAACTCATTTTTGATGACCTGTTCCACACAATTTTCAAAGAAGTTCTGATATTGTTTAATAAACAAGTTGAACTCCTTGAAAGTGTAGTCAGAACTGAATCGCGCTCAGATCAAAGTGCTTGATGATCTGTTTAATCAAGTCGGTATAGAAAGCACAGCACATCCAGTAGAAATCCTCCTTCATGATTTCATCAAGAGCCGCTACGTCGATTCTTACAACTTCTTACGAAGATATTTTTCGAGATCAGAAACTCCGAAAACCATCAGGTGTTTTATATAATCATCCTCACAAATGTGTGCAAGGAGAACCATTAGCAAGGACTTCAGTTGAACATTTTTCCTCATGTCACATTTTTCGCTGAAAACATGCTAAGATCGCAAACGAGGAGCAAAACCCGAAAATAAGGCCAAGTTGGTGCACACTGGTACCGCCATGGACGTTCATTATAGAATTATAATGTCAGAATAAAACAAGCATAAAGACGGGTGCATTTTCAGGTGTCAAAAAGTAAGTGAAAAATAATTATCGGCATCTATGATTCACCGAAAAAGAAACGATTTATCAGCTACTCATGCTCTCCGAAAATTCTAAATCGCCGTTGCTTTTCTCGCGAAAACTGCTGTGAGCGTATAATAGTCTCTCGCTTCTCACATTCTCATTTGCTTCTCCAAGCGGGTGAAAAAGGACGTTTTTCTTCTCAAGTAGGCGAAAATTTCGGTCTCTGCTAAGACCTATTGAAAATTTGCTCTAGATTTTTTCTATGCCTACACGCAAAAAAAACCGCAGTATATACTACCATTTCGAGGGTTAAATTGTGCGCAAACACCAACCATTTTTACCTGAATATAGTGCGTTTGATTTTACCATGCCTGTGATTAGATTAACCCTTGTGCGGTTGATATCAATATGAGGTCTGCCAAAAATACCACAGACGTTGAAGGTTTTACCAGAAACCTAGTAAATTTGACTGAAATTTCATGGCAGTTTTAAAGATAGACGTAATCGCGTAGAATGGTAGTTTTTACTACAAGATTTTTTCTGTGTATGCTTTGACCATCAATTATTGTTTTTTTTTATCATAATTAACGTTATGTGAAGTATCTAAATATCTATTAAAGGGTGTTCCGATCAAAATTTGGTAAAACAGTAATGTGTGTGAGTGGATTAATAAGTCAAATTCTTTTTGTTTTTCAGTTAATACAGAATACAGGAAAAATATTTAGCTAAGCTTCCTTTTTACCGAATGCGAATTTTCGCGTCTTTCGTTTAACACCTGCCATAGTTGTAGATGTAGATGTAGAAGGAGATGTTCACTCATCACCATGAGGCACCAAGAGTGCACATTGATGTTTTTTGCTAGAATGATAGATATGAAGGCAAGTAGGAAATCAAACAGATGTTTTTTGAAAGTTGAGCGAAAGGGCCCATTATTGTTCGATTGGGCGGAGCTCTGGCGTGTTCGAAGGGTTCTTGTCCTTGGGCACCACTTGAACGTTGTTGACAGCATACCAGTTCATGGCCTTTTTTCCGCAATGGCAAGATGCCAAATCCGGCCAAAATAGAACGGAACAATTGCTTCGCTTCAGGAAAGGCAGAAGACGTTTTCGTAGGCTCTCGCTAAGATAAATTCCCTGGTTGACGGTGCCGGTCGTAATGTAAACGTTGCTCTTCAGGCCATAAGTACAGATGGCCTGCCACACCAGATATTTCTTCGCGAACTTTGCCAGTTTAATGTACAGAAGCAGATAATTTCTCATCTCCATGCGAAGTGCTAGGAGTGGACGGTATAAACTCCTAGCGTTTTGCATAGAGATGAGAAATTATCTGCTTCTGACAAACCTTATCAAAGATCGTCACTTCCGCGCATGGGAGAATACAAAAAATAACAATCAAAGTGCAGTTTAATGTGCTTGAAAATATCTGTCACCTTTCCTTGTCCGGTTGCCGTATAAAATTCCTGTCCAGGAAGCTGTTTAAAGTCTGCCTTGACGTATGTTTCATCGTCCTGTACCACGCAATCAAACTTCGTCAGCATCGTCGTGATCGTGCTTTGGCCGACATATTTTGCTTATCGTCGCAATTTGGAGTCAGCACTTTCTTGTAAGTCGACAGTCCAGCTCGATTTTTAGCTTTGTCCACGATTGAAGGCGCCACTCCCAGCTTCTTTGCGACAGATCGGACGGAAAGGATGAGGTTCCGCTCGTAACAGCGGGCAACTCTTTTTGTGGTCGCTGTGGCCTCCGGCTTCCGATTTACATTTTGATTACTGAAGTGCTAATCTCAAAATCAAAATAGAGGCATGATGCTACACGCACACATCTTCAAAATTAAGGGTTTTCAAAATTTGTTAATGTACGATGGAAGAAAATGCGTTAAGTTTAAGTCGACCAAATTTTGATCGAAACACCCTTTACATCATTATTGGGCTTTAATAAGATTGTTCAATCAAAAACAATGAATAAATTAAATCAAAATAAGTTAGATGCGTACATTTTTGTTAAATTTTACTTTCATCCAATTACACATCCGAACGATCCTTATAAGTATTTTATTCATGTGGCCAGATCTCCATTATTTTTTACTAGACGTCTCACCAGAACGAATGTGACTAGATTGATGCCAATTGATTCGAGCATCTTTTGGATAATCCGTTAAAAAGTATATTTAAGAAGACCATCACAAAGCCCAGGGATTTATTCAAAGCAATCATCAGTGCCAAGATGTTTGTTTCTGGAAGAGTGTAAGCAATCCTTGATATGGTCAATCCATCAAAATTATAGCATCTGATTTGAGGCGACAATTAGAGAACATTGTTAGCTGTCGGATACAAATTTCCAGCAAAGGTTAATATTTCAATATAAGATACAAATCTACAACAGTGGTTATCAAGTGTGATTTAAATTGTTTTATCGATTATTTGTTAATGTTAAAGCATCGTTCTGTAATCTTGAATTTCCACCCTATGTATGCCTTTTAGAAAACACCATAACGTCGATTGTCAGTATTTAGTTGTACTTACAGTTTCCAATAACTCTTTAAGCGTTACGCAAATCGTTAGCAACTGTTCTTTATTGTACTATACGTTACAAAAGTTGCTTCATATAAGCCGCCGCTAATTGATTGTTAGAATATAGAACATGGGTCCACCAATATCGAAATTATAGAAAAATATTTATAAACATTATCAACCTTTGTAGTTTGCTAGTTTAATAATCGATAATATACATCCAGAAACCAAACGCGTAGCAGAAGATAAAACGAATTTCAAATATCGTCCAGAAAGGTCATTTAGAAACTCATCTCTTTTGGTAGTTGTAAGTATAGAAAAGAAATTTAAATAACAACGCTGTAGGATCCCGTAGCCATCGTCGATACGTTCCTGGATCTTGCGCAATAATAAATGACGTACGGCAATCCTGAGTGATCAATACAAAATCCATTGAAGACATTTAACACAGATTGTAGTATGTAGACAGAACGAAAACAATAACATAACTTTTCTGCTTGATTATCATTTCAATTACTCGCCATCATCCAGCCTGTCTGCTGTTCTGGTCTGCTTAAAAAGAACTTATAAAATCCCCCAACTGGGAAAACAAGGGTTTTCAATTACACCACTCGTTATTATTTGGATGTTACCAATTATCATCACCGCACCCCGTAGAGGAAGAGAAGACGAAACAAAGAACAACAACACATAACAAGCTGTATCCTATTCCCAATTCGATCCACACCAACTACCCAAACCATGGTGCACATAACAAATTCTAAAAGAAAAACTAATCCCCATTCTTATAAAGTACCCCGCCTTAACTAAAAACAAAGATAACGAAACTTCCTGATGCTTTCCGACTGTCGAGAAAAACTTTTATGGGTATATATCGTCGAAGATGAAAGTAGAAATAACAACAGCAAATTCAAAACAAAAAAGCAAGGAAAATAATAACCCCCAGAGAGACACTGCACCCTCAGGAGGAGGCGGTAGAGTTTTAGATAGAGTAACTCGTCTCTGTGTTTCTATTTTTCTGCAGCACAAATGTTTATCACACTTTCGAATGTTTAGCAACTCGTTGATAGGAATCGAAACATAGCAATTCTCGAAGAACTGCTCCAGCTGAGCAAAATAAAACACCTTGAGTAAAATACTTAAACCGTAGTATATAGAGAGCGACAACAGCAAAAATTAAATACTAAAGCTAAAAACCAGAATGCGTCAAATAAAATAATTATAATACTACTCATAACTCACGGCTCTTCCATGACAAATCAGAATCAACAAATGACCGACACAAAAGGAATAACCATAATTTAAAAAAACACAACAAATGCAGGATTTTTTTCCTAAGCGAATAAGCAAATCAAACTGCAACCAACTAAAAGCAAACATGAAACAAACGTTTATTACATTGGAATTATACCATTTTAGCACATTGTATTGTTTGGATGAAGGATAAAAACAAATACATTCACTGTTACATTAGTTACTACTAATAGAAGAGGGAAGAAAAAACACTCGAACTCAAACATCAATCTATAACGAACTCTTAGTCTTAAGCTGGTAATAAACAGACCGAAACAGGAAAATAAATATAAAATTTAATAGAAACCTATGTCATAGTGAAAATGGTCCGAAAATATCAAACGTGTGAATTTGTTTTTATTAAAGAGAAATGCCCTTCTAATACGACTGATAAGTAATTGTGCCCTTTTTTGACGCATGGCTACATCTTTGTTTTTCTAGGACACTTTCAAACTAATTTGATCATTTTTCTAACGATTATCTGTAATATAAATATATACACTGATAGGCAAAATAAAGTGCCACCTCATCGTTTTTTCAATTTCTCTCATTTACTTGGTTCAAATTAAAGTAAACACACTGTATTTTTTTATTATCTTATTTTTTATATTCTTTTTAAGTTTCACTTATGGAATCCTGCAAAAAAGGAGCTTTACTTAAAGAAAAAAAAAATTTAAACAGTGACAAAATAAAGTTCCCACTTTATCTAGGCTACAGAAAACATAAATTAAAGTAAAATAAAAGCATTTCAATAATTGATGTGCCTCTTTTGACCTTCAGGACCTCCTGCAGGCGCTTCGACATGCTCTCGACCAGGTTCTTTAGGTGCTGTGGATCTAGCTCTTCCCAGGCGCGCTCCAGGGCTTCAAAATAGTTATTTTTATTGGTAACACCAGTTTTGTCAACCCTGGCATCGAGAATCGCCCACAAATTCTCGATGGGATTGAGGTCCGGGCTTTGTGGAGGCCATTCCAGCGGTTTGATCCGACAAGACCGGAAGAAAGACTTGGTCTTCTTGGCAGTATCGCTTCGGGTCGTTGTCCTGCTGGAATACGAACTTCTTCAAGGCCCGTCTGGATCAGCGAAACCTCCAGATTTTCTCGCAGGATGTTGATGTAAGAATCTGCCGTCATTATCCCGTCGATTTTCACCAATGCTTCCCACTCCCACGAAACACCCCCAGACCATCACATTTCCTCCTCCATGCTTCATCGTGCATTGGATGTGGCGCTCCTGAAGCTCTCTCCCGATCTGCACCAAACACGAACCCGCTGCTTTCGGTTAAACAGCTCGAATTTTGATTCGTCCGTCAGAGAACCGTTTTCCAGAACTCTAGGGGCTTATCAGCATGCTCCTTAGCAAACTTAAGCCGTTTGGCTTTGTTTACCTTGCTGATAAATGGGCGCTTCCGGGCAAGTTTGCTATTCAACCCATGTGCTACGAGACGGCGACGAACAGTTTGACCGGAAACTGATAACTGAAGCGTTTCCTGGATCTCGCGGACAGTTACCTTCGGGTTCTTCTTGACTTCGCGCATGATCTTGGTGTCCGTTGTCGCATCCGTTTTCCGCTTCCTGCCTCTGTCAGGGCGATCCACCACTGAGCCAAACGTTTTAAGCTTCAGACGAATTTTTCCAACCGTTGCCTTACTGCTACTGTACTTCTTAGCGACAACCCGGTGCGATTCACCGTTTTGCACATCACGAACAACCAATTTTCGGATACACAAGGGAATTTTGAAAGCACTGCGTTCTCCATTTTTTCAATTGAATCAAATGCGATCACGTATACAAATGCACCAGGTTGAGCCGTTTGCTTCAAAACATATCAAAATATCAAAACATAAACAATCGAGAGGTCTTCCAATGGAAACTTATCGAAAACATATCGATTTTTGAAGTGGGCACTTTATTTTGTCATTGTTTTTTTCTCAACACAAATTGATTTTTTTTCTTTAAGTAAAACTCCTTTTTTCAGTATTCCATAAGTGAAACTTAATAAATATAAGAATAAAATAAAAAAACTACACTGTGTTTACTTTAATTTGAACCAAGTAAATGAGAGAAATTGAAAAACGAAGAGGTGGGCACTTTATTTTGCCTATCAGTGTATCGAGCTGAACAAGGCATTTGGTCCTAAGTAAAATGGAGAGATTCTCTTCGTCGAATTGCTCTTTCGTTAATAGTTTGTCTATTAAACGATTTGCTGATGCTTATATGACGTATAGGATCCTTAATTACATTTTATATTATCGTTCTGTGCGTTGAAAATACTTGAATATGTTTTTACACAGCCGTAGGAACACAAAGAGGAAGTAGACGAAGAGAATCACCCAATGTTACTTGGGACCTAATGCATTGTTCAGCTTGATATACTGGAAAATGGTGATCGATAATTATTGCGAAACTTTAGATTGGTTGGTAGTTAAGCTATAGACAGTAAGATGTGTCGATTAAAATATATTTTTTAATTTGTCATTGCCAATTTTTCTTGAACATATCCCAGTTGTTTCCCTTGACTAATGATTCCGTCAATACTCACTAGATGCCTATATCAAGCTGAACAATGCATTAGGTCCTAAGTAACATTGGGAGATTCTCTTCGTCGATTTTCTCTTTTGTTAATAGTTTTTCTATTAAACGATTCGCTAATGTTTCTGACGTATTGGATCCTTAATTACACTTTACATTACCGTGCTGTGTGTTGAAAAAACTTTGTACATGTTTTTACATAGTCGTAGGAACGCAAAGAGAAAGTCGACGAAGAGAGTCTCTCAATGTTACTTAGGACCTAATGGATTGTATGACTTTTCCCGGAAAACCGTTTCCCGGAAGACCATTTTCCGGAATAACATTTCCCGGAACAAACCTTTTCCCGGAAACCCATTTTCCGGAATTTTTGTTTACACCAAGAATGTGATTTTTTTTCTATCTTTAATATTTTAATTTCAATCAATGCCCTTTCTAGTTTTGCGAAACATAAATACCAAAAAACTGAAACTTAAGAATATTGGTAATTATCTGAGCATATTTTTTTTTAAAAAGGAACAGCTCCTGCTTGAAAGAAGGGAAAATATCTGATAAATACCAATCAGCAGTTTAAAATACAATTCATTTTAACATTTTGTCCTTTCTAAAACGTACAATTTGTTATTGAATTAAATTTTTGTTACAAAAACGATTGCAAAGCTATTCGAATAAATGCGAAATGCTATGCGAATTAACTTGTACAGCAAAAATTTTAATGCCAACATTCCTAAAACTAATGTGCATGCTCTTGGTGAGTTATTTTAGTAAATAACATAACAATTAATATATATAATTCTGTTTCAGTGTGTAAACTTACCTAGTGTTCTGGTTATAATTTTATCACCTGCAGAAAATTGCACATCAATTCCCAGAACATGATGATTGAGTCTAGAGGCTAAATCGACCATTAAGCATAGAAGCTTGGTTTTCATTTCAAAGGCCATGGCTTCGCAGATTTTCAAAGCTGCTTGTGCGATATGCCCAGTTGCATTAGCTCGATTTAGCGTAACTCCAACCGCGGCTTCTAGCGGGTCCAGCAACTGTCTCAGGCCTTCCCACTGGAAACATGACAGCGGAAGGTTGTGATAGGACACGAGTTTTATTCCTGTATCTATTAACAATTGTTTGTCAATAGGTACGGCCTTTTTTATTATGTTTCGTGGCTTCTTCACTGGCGGTGCTTGTTCAGCTATCAAACCGTGTTCTTTGGCCAGGTTTGGGTGACGAACCCGAAAATGTCGGATAAAGTTTCCAACGTCATACTTCTTTTGAATATATGTGCAAGCGGTATTTCCGTCAATCTGGCAGTACGCTCGATCTCCTTCCTTCCGCACAAATTGGGTTGCGATTTCGGCAAAAGTTTTAGTGGTTTCACTCTTCCGTTTTCCGCCTTCCATTCTGGATGCCACAAGAAGCTCAATTGATTCTTCATCACTGCTTCAATCGAATGACTGTTCTGTTCATTTGACAAAACCTAAAATCAACGATCACTATGACCATCGGTTCGAATGAATGTGTCTTCGTTCAATCGAATGGAACAAAGAACGTGAATAGTAACCCGTATGAATGAAACACTCACATAATTCAAATCCATTCAAAAACCACCGATATTTCAAATGAACAGAAGGTTCGCCTGCTTTGATTGATGGTTTGTATTAATTAGAATTCAAATGAATGATTTGATAAATTTCAGCACTGGTTTTTACCATAAAAAGCTATGTGGGTCATGATGGGCAAAATTGCCTGTTCAGAATCATGCGGATTTCTCAAGATATGATTGCAAAAACTGCAATTGCATTATTTGCTACAATTTCAACTTTTGGGTGTAATGTCGTTTTCGGTTATTGCCAGTGCGGAACTGGGTTCGCCCTAACAGCTGTCAAAACGTCAACATCGATGATGTTCGCTCTCAACTTTTTTCGAGGTCCAACCTGGATTCACCCATACACAAACATGAACAATAAAAGGTTTATGTTTGTTTATGTTTATGTTTTGCACTAACACCATCATACTGACTCGACTCTGGATCCGTTTTCGGTCGGTAATTGCGAGTCAGAGTCGGACATGACCCAGGTTTAAAACCGAAAACGACATAAGTGTAGGGGACATATTCCCCTCCATGTTGATGGTATTGACGTAGACAAACTCTAAGACTAGTAGATCCCGAACAAATACGATTTTTTTCTTGGCTCAGTCAGTACTAGCACATCGGTCCCAAGCTTAATAATTCGCCCCTCATGATGAACTCAAATGAACACACTCTCAAATATTCTGTCAAGATAACACAGCAAATCAAAACAAAGGCGCAAATATGTACAGCAAGTTGCTGTCTTCAAGGTGTATTTTGGACCAAGGGGTTCTACAACAGTGAACCAGTTTCACATCGCTAGTTGCATATTGATTGTTGGTATTGGTTTACGTGGGTGGCCTTCGCTTTGCGAGAAAAAAGGTTCAGAAGCCATTGTTTGCAAACGTTGATAGGCCCATTTCTATTTTTGGTCGAAAGATGTTGTGTTTTTTCAATTTAAATGTATTGTTTTTCTTTTGAACCAGCTCAGCGTTTGGTGCAACCGCACCCAATGCTTTAACGGCCTACCGGTCAGCATTACTTTTTCGTGGGCTTTACGATTAACTGCTCCACCGTTTCGGCGACGAAATGATTGAAGTAGATCCTCCGTTTGACGTTCGCCTAGAAAAATTCTATATGTCGCAGTTGGGGGTTAAGAAGGTTGGCCGCCTTCGGAACATCATTTATCTTCAGCCGGTCCATGTCCTATGCCAGTGTTGGCATAATAAGCCGAGGCCAGGTTAGGCTAAAAGACCACATCGTCCTTCCCATTGAAGTTCTCTTTAAATGCAGCAGTACAGTAACCGTTCGCTAACTGGGCTAAGTGCACAACCCAGTTAGCGAATGCAGCTCGGTAACTGGGCTGACATTTCAGATGTAAATAAATTTCGAGGGGGCTTTCGATCTGATTTCGGTTTGCATATTTAATTGCGCAATACATATAAAATACATAATAGTTTCATGCTTTATATGTTATTGCATATTGTGCACCCCATTTTCAAAATATTTAACACAGTTTGTATGGGATTACGACTCAATTTCGTACAATTTAACACAAACCTTATATACCTTTCACATGACCCTTCCGAATTTTGACATCAAGATGTCAAACGCTGATTCTTGAAGTTTAATTTAATAGCGAGCGCCCAGTTAAAGAGCACCCAGTTAGCGAACAGTTGCTGTACTAGACTAGGTACTGTATATCTCCCCGTTCACTGCAAGCCACAGAAGGAGCTTCTTTGATATAAGAGATATATTTGAAGTAAACTGTTTGGTTGAACAAAGCTCTACACTTTCGTAAGCGGTTAGCGTTACTTATGGAAAACACTTTCTTTAGCGGTCTTCTCTGACATTCAAGTGACATCGCTCCTGTCAAAGTAAACTGTTTGGGGGTGAAAAACTCACGCATGTCCGTCAGCGGTGAGATAGCCAGCATTGCCAGACTGCGTAGCAACATTCCAGCTCCCGTAACACTGCGTATCTGGAGCAGTTTTACCTTGATAAAGGGTGATACAGTCAAAATTTGGTCAAGGGAAAACGCGTGTAAATCGGTGAAATCGTTTATTTAAAAAATCAAATTAAATTTCTTTTTCAAGTTCAATTAGTATATAATTCAGGAAAAATATTCAGTTAGGCTTCCGCTTTTCCAAATCCGAATTGCCGGGCCTTACGCTTGACCCCTGCCATCAGATTTTGTACAGCCACCTTGTCCACCTTCTTCGCCGCAGAAAGCCAGTTTGCCTTGAACTGCTGCTCGTCCTTATGCAGTTTTTTGGGCTTCTTTAGGTTCCGCTTGACAATAGCCCAGTATTTCTCAATTGGGCGGAGCTCTGGCGTGTTGGGAGGGTTCTTGTCGCTTGGAACCACCTGCACGTTGTTGGCGGCGTACCACTCCATAGCCTTTTTACCGTAATGGCAAGATGCCAAATCCGGCCAAAACAGTACGGAACAACCGTGTTTCTTCAGGAAAGGCAGCAGACGTTTATTCAAACCACTCTTTCACGTAAATTTTTTGGTTGACGGTCTCGGAAGCTATGAAAATGCTGCTTTTCAAGCCACAGGTACAGATGGCTTGCCAAACCAGATATTTCTTTGCGAACTTTGACAGTTTCAGTGTGCTTGAAAATATCTGCTACGCTTTCCCCTTCCTTTGCCGTATAAAACTCCTGTCCCGGAAGCTGCTTGTAGTCGGCTTTAACGTAGGTTTCGTCGTCCATTACCACGCAGTCAAACTTCGTCAGCATCGTCGTGTACAGCCTCTGGGATCGCGCTTTGGCCGTCGTATTTTGTTTATCATCGCGATTTGGAGTCACTACCTTCTTGTAAGTCGATAGTCCGGCTCGTTTTTTGGCTCGATGCACGGTTGTAGACGATACACCCAGCTTATTTGCGGCATCTCGGAGATAGGTTAGGGTTTCGCTTGAAACTACCGGCAACTCTCTTTGTCGTCTCAGCGGCTTCCGGTTTTCGATTTCCCCCCGATCCAGACTTCCTGGCTGTCGACAAACGTTCCCCAAACACTTTAATTACATTTGTAACGGTTGATTTGGCAACTTTTAGCGATTTTTGCCAACTTTGCGTGCGAGTAGCTCGGATTTTCGCGATGCGCGAGCAAAATTTTGATACGCTGCTCTTCTTGCTTGGACGGCATTTTGACAACTGAAGAGTGAATTCCAAAATCGAAATAGGAGCAACATTCTACACACACACACACCTTCAAAATAAGGGGTGTTCAGGTTTTTTAAATGCAAAATTGAAAGAAATACGTCAAGTTGATATTGACCAAATTTTGACCGTATCGCCCTTTATTGTCCTAAACAAGCAAGCGTGAACAACGGGACGGATACGAATTTGCGAAACGACATCATCAAGCTCACTCGGAGGCATGGGTGTTCATTATCGCCGGTGACCTGAATGCAAGCCACGAAACCTGGGGCAACGAACGACGAAATAATAACGGATCCATCCTACAGGAGGACCTGGAACCAGTACACCATCCTGGGCTCGGATACTCCCACCCGGTTGAGCAGATCCGGGGTTCACTTAACAATCGACATCTTCCTCACCAACATGGGGAACAACATCGCCCAGCCGGTCATGTACCAAGAACTCAGCTCAGACCCCTATCCTGTGGTGGTTGAAGTTGGTTTCTGCCTCAACCGGCATTCGGTAATCAGGCGCAACTACCATCCTGCTAACTGGGTTCAGTTACTTCATCAGGTAGACAACGCCGTCGATTACGATAGGCGCCCCGAATCAACCGACGACATCGATCAGCAATCCCAGAAACAACACATGTGAGCAACTCTTTAGCTATTGCTAGTCTCACTAATAATGTGATCCATCTACGAAACACCACTCGCAGGCAGTATCAACGTACAGGTCTGCCTGCCTTAAAATCAGAGTGCAATCGTTTGAACAAAATCATCAAGGCCAAACTGATGGATCTCAGAAACAAGAAATTTGCCAACAAAATACACGCGCTCGCAGATTGCCCAAAGCCGTTCTGGAAAATAACTCAAATTTCGAAAACTAAGCCTAGGCCCATTCCACCGTTGATCACACTAGACTAGTTTGATTACTCCCGCTGAGAAGACTGCTGAGATAGGTCGACATTTTGTCAGCTCACACAATCTGGGTCAGAACATCAGCAGACCTCACGAAGCTGCCGTCAAATCACAGCTGACGAACTGTCGACCTATACCAAAATGTCGATGAACATGAAGGCCCCAGGTTTCGACAAAATCCTGAATTTGGAACTCAAGCCCTTGAATTCGAAATAAAAACACATCCCAATTCCTCGAGCATCTAGCATTAATTCTTAACAAATGCTTACGATTTAGCTACTTCCCCTCGCGTTGGAAGTCAGCTAAAGTCATCCCCATCCGGAAACCTGGTAAAGATCCTTCCTCCTCCAAGAGTTATCATCCCATCAGTCTTCTCTCGGGAGTATCTAAACTATTTGAGAAATCAAACTACCGTCGGCTCCTTGCATCTGCCGACGAACTCAACATCTGGTATCCGATGCGCAGGAGGTTTCTACCGGTGTTCCACAGGGAAGCATATTAGGTCCACATCTGTTTAACCTGTTCATCTCGGACATAACCCCTCCTGAAAACGGATCTCTGTCGCGTTCGCCGATGATACCGCAGTCGTCCACAATAGTGGGGTAGGAAGAGCGATGCATCAATGCAGCGAAGACCCAGGTCATCCTCTTCTCACACTCAAAATCGCCCAGACTTGTCCCGGCTGAGGATGTTAAAATTTGTCTTAACGATACAACGGTGTAGTGGACCAATTCAGCCATTTATATTGGCGTGACACTAGATAGCAAACTGAACTGCAGGGAACGGATTAATAAGACCTTCACAAAATGTAACGTTCTCTTGAAGCTAATGGAGGAGTACGGACAAGATCCTTCAGTAGCTCGTCGAAGTCAGCGTATTCGGAATCCACTAGCCAACCTAAATGAGTGCTCGTGCGTTGCTTTTGCGCTCAATGTGAGAAACGTTCCTGAGAGCATCGAGGAGCTAAAGTTGCGTCCCGATTGGCCGGAATGGAGGGAAGCAACCCGTATAAAAATATCTCATAGATTTACAATTGAATATATTGTAACCATACAATATAATCTATAGTATGTACGATTTATAGTATTGTTCACAACGATAAGATGACGAAAGGATTTATTGTTACCACAATAGAATTTAATGTAAATTGTGCCGTCCACAATAAAAAGGGGGGTTGTTATGTATCTTAACTATAAAAAACATAATTTTTCCCTAACAAATTTGAGTCAATTACTATTAATTGTATTGTTTCAAAAATGTGGAAAATCCCTGCATATGGAGTGAATCGTAGATCAATTGTAATAACAATATGGATTTTTCTATTATCTAATTCATGAACAAAAAGTTATAAAAAAATTTTTTTGCGTGACATAATTAATGGACGTTCCCTTTCAGAAAAATGTTCGTCTTGATTATAGGCCAGTATCGACTTGAGGTCGGTATCGTGTCCGAAAGAAATTTCTTTTTCTATAACAAACCCATGATAAATTCCGTTTATTGAAACGGAAAAGTAAAGAAGAAATTTCTGGAGCAGTATCCACCTGAAAGAACGAAAAAATAAAATTGGAATTTGCTAAGGTTTCCACGCAAACTAATAGGCTGTCACTTTTACTTTCGGAAAAATGTTCCGCTCAATTATTCCGTAAGTGAAGATGACATTTCGTCAGCGACAAACCGACATGAATGACAATAGAAAATGTGTTAGTATTTCTGTTCAAATAATATTACGACATCTATCTTCGTGTTCGCTAAGATCGTTTATTGAAGTCACGAACACGCTTGGGAACTTGAAAAGAAGGTGTATTTTTGAGAAATTCTGGACACACTTATTTGATCTAGATAAAATGATTCTATTGGGTTTCGGTATTCGGATGAGATCGCTGCACAATTGAATCGGTCGTTATGGATTCTTGATTAATAGTGAAGATTGAGTTTCATGTCGGTTTGTCGGTGATTTCGTTCCACGCAGATCAATTGTCTAAATTCCGCTTGCCGTTACTGGCCTTTATAGCCCAAACACAATGATAACGGAAAACGGCAAAGCCCGATCTGAGTATGCCTGCTTGTCGGAAAGAATTGCCGTTTTCCGTACCGTTTCCGTTATCATTGTGTTTGGACGGTTACCGCCCAAACACAATAATAACGGAAACGGAACGGAAAGTTTGACAGTTGTTGCAATTGACTTCGATATGTCTAATTAGGAATCAGCTTGGGTCTAGCCGGTTTTCTATTGGACCAAGCAGGCTTACTCAGATCGGGCTTTGCCGTTCAGCTTCCGTTATCATTGTGTTTGATCCATTAGTCGGAAAGAATGCGGGTACTTCCCAAGAAATTGAGGGACTTATAGTTCCATGTTCCCCGTTTCCAATCGTTAGTCCTTTTTCGTTGCCTGAGTCTATGCCGGTCCGTATTTACATACATGGTACGCTTTCATAACTGTTTTTTTTATTGCGGCTGGCTTGTAGTGCCTGCACCAACCCCCCGTCTCGCT